>JAANSN010000922.1:0-42260 GCA_036850665.1 Dicranocentrus wangi | reverse complement strand
ACTTGGTAAACGTTAGATTCTTGGTGTCTTCCAATATATGGGAGCTGAGAAAATGTAATTGGGTTGAACTGCAATATAAGTTTTTCCCAAAGATGGTCCCAACGATTGGGGAAGGTTATCAGCCTTCTACATCTTCAGATTTTGTAGTTTCTTTATATTTATGCAAAGTATTTTATGAAAATTATCCACACGTAAGATGAGGAACCCTTTCCACCCACCATCCACACCAGAAAGCGGTGCTTATTGATAACATCAATTGCGTTTCCTTTTCAGTTAGTTACATTTTTCCATAAAAATACACACATTTCCGTGCTTCTCTCTCTCTCTCTCTCTTGCGGCAGCAGCTTGGCCAGTCCACAAAAGCTAATTGATGAGAGACCAAGTCATAAGCATAAAATGGCAGTGTCAGTTTGGCCGCCTCAGGGAATACTCTCTAGGTTCAAAATAATTGCCAGAAAACCCATGTGAATTTTTTTTAGGGAAAAACTATTGGTCTGTGTAAAACCAACGGAAACCGACTGACATTCTCATTCCCAAGATATCTATACCATATTATGTATTATATAAGTAAATATTTAGCAATGGCAAATATAATGCGTACCTCGACTCGTAACTTTTCCATTCCTTGCTTAACTCCAACTTTTTTTGCTACCATGTTTTCTGCTATCTAGAGTTATTGGCAGGGGTTCATAAAAAATCTGTTTGTTTGTATTCCGGTTCTAACGCTGTTTCTCATGATGTGCAGCTCTTCTGTTGTTGTTTCCTTTTGCTTCTGGCCCTCTGTTCCATTTTCACGCGAATGGTTTCACAACTTTGAAAGAAAAAAAGTTTTTTTTTACCATGCAGCAGTTCAGAAGGAAAATGTATTATAAGTAATTTAACCTTACTGACTTAAACACAGTGTCTGAAGGATTTTTTTTAAATTGTGTCTTGTAGTGTATATAGGAAGGAATTAAATGCTTAGTTTTGCTTGGTTTCGTTACATATTTCAAGACTATTCATTAGTATCGACATCTCTCTCCTCTTTTAAAGGTTTTTTTCAGCGATCAAGGAGAGATGGCTGACTTTGCTGTCTCAGCAAGAATAAAACAGTTTTAACTTAGACACGTATGTGCTGCTGGCGTGGAACCATTAAATGACGAAAGCGGAATGGTAAATGCAAAGTTTAGTTTTTTGAGACTTCGACTTGTACATATTTACACTAGACATGGCTTTTAGGTGAGCTAATCAGTATGCAGAATACGTATTGACAGGAGTACTCTCTGTTTACGAGGACATGCTCATAGTCACAAAAACTACTTTACACCGGTGGTGCGGTGGTATAGCTTACAGGCAGGGAGTACGCATATGACATGACAACATTTGGCATTGGGGTTTGGTTTCTTCTTGACCCTGCAGTAAGACGTTTGGTTAAAGGATATTGGTGTACAATGATTCGAAAATTAGGCATGCTTTCCCTCATACATAATTACCGGAATGTTTCCAAGAATATGCGGGTTGTACTGTGGATAAAACTTTAAATTACTAAATTTTACCGTACATTTTTATATTCAGTTTCTTATATTTATGTGCTGGTCATGTACCATAACACAGACAACAATAATATAAAGTTTCGCGAAATTACTGAAAACAATAATGTTCACACTATATCCGAAAGGCAAGTTTTGTCATCATCACTATCACTAGTAATTCTCAGTGTTTCATATCACCGCACCGTGAAGAATGACGATAACGCGTGGGGCACTCCTATATGCATCACTTAATGATATGTGTTATTAAGGACCACTTTACCTTTGTAGAAAAGTGTGAATACTTACGATATAAGCCCACGTGATGACGATAATTGAACAATTTCCCACTGAATATGAATATTACTTTTTGTGAAGTTTGGTTGTAAGACTCTGTCACCGGTTTTCTGGCCTTTTGACAACCCCAGGGGTTTATGAATTCCATGAAAGAGTAGGTGGCTTTTGTTTGTTTTACAGCTTACCTCAGGAAAGAGCGAATGTAAAGAGATGCTGAGGTTGTAATTCGACTCGCGAATAACAATTTTATGATTGCAGTGTGAAACCGAAATAACCCTGCTAACCCTTGGTTTGAAAATCCTGTCACGGACATTGGCAGCTGTAATTTTAAAAAGAAGTAAACTCAAATGTTCACTTTTCGAGAATACTACTAAACATATTTACATACTCTAGGATTTCGGAAAACTGTCGAGAATTATTTATGTAACGACCCAAAATGCATAGGGAGAAACCTATATATTAGGTGCACTCCTACCCCGACCGGTTCACACAAATTAGAAGGAAGCTGCGAGTATTGTGACATGATGTAAAAAAATGATATAGCCATTGAATAAATTGGTTTGGTGTTTTCGTCCACACGGGAAGTACTTGATTTGATAGAGATGGAGTAAGTTCGACTCATTCGGACAAAATAAATTGAGTTGATGTCCTTGTGTACCAGAAACAAGTCTCCAGTACTAGAACTGCATTTTTTGATTACCCATGGGGAATAAACAAAGCAGCTTTAGCAAAAAAATAGGGCTATTGAATAATTTATGAGAAAAACGCATGCAAATTGTTCAACTTATTTTTGAAATCGTTATGTAGTTACCTAAGTATGTACGTGTAGATGTGCATTCCAGCAGCGCTACAAAACAAACTGCATTGTCCTAAATTGAAGTCGAGTATTATACAACAAAGGGTTCATGGCACAGAATAATGATGCTGGTAACAAGACATTACAATTCATGGAGCATAATAAGCCCTTCCTGCTGTGTGTATAGAAATCTGATATTTAAAACGTAATAAAAATACACAGAAAGATTTTGCAGAACAGTAGACCTAAACAAAATCCTTTAAAAATAGGGTTAAACTCGTATTCAGAGCATATATTGAAGAAATATAGTAGAGACAGTAGACGACTATACCGCCCGTTTTATCCTGATTGTAAACTGCATCCACAAAATGGGACTACAAAAGGTTTTATTTACGATCAATATTTGATTCAGATAATCACATTTTTCAAAATGGACACACGAATCATTTGATCCCACTCTAGTGTTGACCAAACGGCGAATCACAGTAACCCACATTCGACTACACATTATATTCAGTATTCGTTAACAGTATACACGGGCTGTAATAGCATTTTACTGCTCATCTTTTATTGCATCCGCGGAAGTGTCTTTAAATTGAACTTTGTTAATCTAATCTGAAACCTGTGAATTTGATTAACTTCATCAAAGCAAAATGCAGCTAGTTGTAAATACATGATGTCATCTCAATTGTATATCTATTCACAAAGTTGGCCTTCATCTCACGATATGAAACACTTGAGTATCTCTCATTGAACAAAACAAATATCCATGCATTTATAGCTTTGTTTATTCAGCCTTTACAACCGTCGAAGTAAATAAATCTCGCAAAATCATATAACGATCCAGTTTAATGTATATTTTAAGGCTATTGTTAGCCACTTGCCTACTGGATTTTCCAATTTCTGAATGCAGAAAAAAGTGTTAGCTTGCTGTGCAGACCTCTTTAAAATGAAGCAAACCAGATAGTATAGTATGCACATCCAATGGCTTAACACGGAGAAAATGACATCATCGACTATTATACAAATAAAGATCCAGAAAAAGGTATACATACATTGCTTCCCTATTTTTCATTTTAAATACTGCATGCTACCAAAAAGAGGCAGAAAATATTACAAAAAAATGCTGAGATTATCAGTAAGAATATATAAGCCACAGAGTATGAGTTCGGTAATAAAAGTAGAATTACGTAAATACCGTCATCCACACAATAAAGCGCTTTCAGTGCGTGCTCAGCAATAGCAAATCATTCTTGCTGATAGGGAAAATACCACTTACACAAGTTGTGCATCAACACTACACAGATACCATTTTGAAAAAAAAAAGTTTGCATGAAATATGTCACGAAATGATCGCATGTACTCTCGAACCCGAACCTGTGCGCTTTTGCATATACAAAATGAACATGAATGATCACCACTGGTTTTATAACGTTTACAATTTGGTACCACCAAACTATGTGGATCTAAAGCAGGGGTTAGTTAGTCTCAAGAAAAAATTCTTCAGCATATTTTTCTTTACTGAAGTGTGCAAAAGGTGGAATTGGCGCTTCGTGCATTTCCACTCCACAGATAGCTGACTGCACAGATAAATGCTAAGTGGAGCTGACTACGCTTGTAAAATTGTTATCTTAACTTTTCAAGATATACATGCACAGATATGCTCATTTGGTTAATCACCAATCTGAAATATTTTTTTGCTCCTCGTGTTCTTTTATTCCAGTGCTGATTTAATCGCAACGACCAACATCAAAGCTATCCCACAGCGATAAACCTTTACGTTACGCACACTAGCCCAGTGAAACAGATGATATAAAAGGTTAAACTTGTAGTGTTCACACTATAATGCTTCTCCCCTTGTACTACTATTTTTGCACATCAATACAATGCTATCACTCGTGGTGGCGGAGTGGGTACGTATTATGCGGAATATGAATGAATTCATGAATACGAGGATCAACCTTAGTGAAGTTATATATCCACAACAGGATGAAGTAATTTATTATTGGTTGCATACCCCAAAACTCCAGATCTGGATAAACTGCACTGCTTCTACTACCGTGGCTTCTATGAATTAACCATATTCTAGCACTACAGCGTAGCAGTTGGCTAATTGGCTTTACACAGCTGTGTTTCCTCATAACGCTACAATGAATATGTAATGCGGAGTAGCAGGTTGCTCCAACCAAACCGACTTCATTACTGATTCTATCTTGAACTACTTTCGATGTAGATATGTGAACGTGACATTCGAAATGTTTTTGTTCACATTTTACCTAAGTAAGACCAGTAGTAGTGGATAGGAAGTAGTCGGCTTGAGTGGAGCTTTTTTTTAGTGGTCCATCTAATCAGTGACCGTGGTTGGAGGAATTGATTTTGGGCAATTCTTGAAATGCAGTTTGTGGCAAATCAATCTTATAGTAAGTTGTTTGCATTCACTTATCCTAGCCCATTTATAACCCAGGGAAAATGGCAATTTTCAGAGATGTCACTTTAGACATAAGATCATTTATCCTGAAACTTGTTTCCCATATTGGGAACCTTGAAATATATATTAAATCAAGATGGCAATTTTGGCATTGACAGCATTTGCCTAAGGAAACTTGCCCGGTGCGTAGTCATACCATAACGGAGAGATTTTTACATGTGTTTACGTCAACCAAGAAAATCTCAATAGCAGCCACTGTCGTACGTGCAGCAGGAGGAAACCGTTTCGTTCGAGTTTACAAATCTTACATTTCGCTGCCCATTCTAGGATTTTGTCATCTTAACCAAAGCAGGCAGACACCACTCCTGAGCAACCCTGTTTTTTGCTTGCCCTTGCCGTCTCTAAAATGGGGTGTTTCAAGAAGAAAAAGGTAAAGCGAGTAAGTGACAGCTAAATATGTAGTTTTGGGGATTGTACGGCACAGTGAAAGTATACATGGATGGGTGAAGTTTACCGTGCATCGCATTAGTCTTCTTGTCAGTGCGTACAAGTCAGTAGATAAGATTTTTTTTGCCGTAGTGTAATATCCGTCTCGGTATATAGGAATAAACTATATCTGGTGATCGGGTATGGATATTTGCCAACCCTGATATGCCAACTATACATATAGTGTAACATAACTGGTATGGGTAAAAATGGCAGAGTTTCTTTAAATACTTGAGGTGTGAGCTCTTGAAGAAGTTAAATGGTTTTTTTGGGGGATCACACGCTATGGGCTGTTTTACATTTCAAGATGCAATTCACCCGAGAAACCTGAAGGTGTGACAAAAATGTCGAAACTTTACCAGACACAGTCGTCACGTGCGTGTATATATAGCATCGTCGTAAAGTATATTATCTTAGTGTTTATTCACAACTACAACGGCTCGAAGCCCGCGATGCGATAGCCCAACGGTGTGATAAAAAGAGCCAAAAGTCGGGATTTGGCAAAGTCGTATGAATGCTATGGCATGTTGCATTTTAATGTAGTTTTTTAAAAACTCACTCTAACTCCTGTCATTGTTTGAGTTGAACAACACTTGTCATGGGTAGCCCTCTACGGTGAGCAGGCTGGGGAATGTATATTTGTCAGCCTGTAAAAAATTCAAGAAGAGGAAGCTCAAGAAAATATTTTATGAATAATTGATTATTATTACATACTCCCCTTTGCATCTTGGATGTGCAGCGGCGGAAACATGAGAGGAGAAACGTAACATGTGAGAATTGGAAAAGTCATTTATTTTTTACTCCGTCCCTCCTTTTCGGTTCCGAGTTGGTTGGTAGATTGGCACAAAATGTTACTTCTTTCCTGAATCACTGAATGAATGTCATTAGCATTAGTATTATCATTGGTAATGTAGTTTTTGTGTTGAACTACAGCAGTCATCATTAGTATTAGTCTTCTAACCAGTATGCCTATGTACATGAATTGCAGCATCGCCTCCCATTATTGGCTTTTGACTTGTTCACGGTAGTAGTAGCAATGAAGAGACAAGATAATTTCTTTAGTGCTACATCCATTTCCTCACAAAAAAGGGATTGAGTGAGAGCCATTATGCAGGAGGAACATCAGTCGTTTCCTGATGGTAATGCACCGATCGCATGGAAATGGAGGAACAGCGTTCCTCTCAAAGCGGAGAGGGAACAACAGCGGAACATAGTGATCTAGTTAGTGCATTATCATATTTTAACCAACAAACCAATCCCAATAAGTTGTCTTTAAGCTACACAAAATCCCTTTTTCCTATGCATGAAATATGCTTGTGTCTGTACTACAAGAAATGGAAAACAACAGCGGCAGAGCAACAGCAACGTTTTTTGGTTTGTTTGGATAGATACTTGAAGGGGTATATGAGGTTTGAAAATATCAGTGGAATCGTATATATGAGGAGGACTTGTAGAGGTGCCTGGGATGCACACGGTGACGGGATTTATGCATAACATTTTTCCCAGCATTCCTTGTCTCTCCGGTTTTCTTGAAAGAAGGGAAAGTGAGTGGGACAGAGCCCACCGCAAAATATAGATAAATACGAAAAGTACGCACAACGTGGATAGAAAAAAGGGAGCGAAAGAAGTGGATTAGAAATTGTAAGACTTCATCAGGAGGACAACCGAGTGAAATAACCAACCAGCCAAAACCAACCAAGCAACATCTGTAATATGTGAATATACACGGGAGAGTGAAAACAAATTGAAAGCGGAATGGCAAAAATGGTATACATATGGTGAGAGACATATAGATGCAGCTCCTTTCCGGATCCCCTTGAGTTTCCAAAATGCTTCCTTTTTGTGTTCAAAATTATTATGCATGTGTGTTACGTTTACTGTGCAACAAAGTACAAAAAATGTACAGCACCAACACATGTGTGCATACATTAGTCGGTGTTCAGCTTTTTGGTCCCAGAGCTCATCTGGTTTATTACGCGCATCGCATGGCACACACTACGTTCAAGAGATTCAGAGCATAATGTGAGAAAAAAAGTAAAATGCAACTTTTCGACTTTAAAAAGTATATGAATAGATATAGAAACTGTGCTGCAATGTGCAATATGGTTGTTTTTTTCATGGAACAAGGAACAGAGAAGCAGTTTTAGAGTATTATTGTATTGCTCACTTCGAGCCCATGTTGAATACACGCAGTGCATAATTTTTTGAAGAGTTTATGCTGCTCCCCAATCTTCCTTAATACGGAAAAGGAAGCATCAAAAGTGCTACGGGGGAAAAATCTTGAGGGTTTTACAATTTTTTTTTAGTTTCGTAAAAGAATGCATCTCACTCGCTTCCCGTCTCTGAAATAGTCCTCCACTATGACAGGTCGGGTGAGCGGAGCGGCGTGATGGCACTAGAAAAAAGTTTTTTCTTCTCTATTCTATAAACTATGTGTCACATTGCATACTTGGGTTTTTTCCTCACTGCACCATAGCCACTCTTTAATCCGGCTGAGAGAAACGGAGAAATGTGAAGCTGTTTAGTTTATATTTACTTTAAAAAAGACGGGATATATATACTCCATGTAAAAGTGGTGAGTCTCACAGTCACAGGGCGTTTGGGTTCTACTTCATTGGCGTGTCCGGTATTGAAGAAAAGGTAGGGAAAATGCCATTCATGTAGCTCAAATCATTGCAGTTTCTAGAGCGTACAAAAGAGTTGCTAGAGTTTTTGGTAGATTGTATCGAATATGCATTCTGCATGTTCTCTGCTCTAGTCAAGAATTTTTTGGCTTTAGCTCACTTGACTTTCTGTCATCAACTCATGGAAGATAAATTGAAGACGACTCTTAGCTCTACTTCTTCTTATCCTTGTAGTGGGACTCGTGGAATGCGAGATACTTTTACTCATGGAAAAACCTTGTTGGTTTTGTAGTGCAGTTCTGAAAAGCATCTACACTGTTGCATCGTTGGGATTTGTCTAGAATACGCAAATAACTGTGATAAATGGCGCCTCTTTAAAAAGCCCCTCATATTTATACTCTGATAACTTTGGTTTCATGTGTTAAGTATACACTGTAGCTGATGCACTGATTCCGGAAAACAGACTGTTACTCTATCCTATAGTCAAATAGAATATTGTTTTGATCTTGATCACTTGAATGATCACAGCACATCCGTTGATTGTGGTCTATTAACTGCACACACTGCGGCAAAAAGACTACCACATGGTCCCACTCGAAGCCCAGCTTACTCATAATGCCCTTGCTAACTTCCTCTGAAAAAGAAAAACATGGATATAAAAACAAGGAATGCAGGCGTGATGTTCGTCATTTGGATGTCCACTTCAAAATATTAAAGTATCAGAGCTTTCTGTCAGAATGAAATATATCGTTTTACATTTTGAATCCTTTTCCCCTTTCCCATGTTATCCCCAGTTGCAGTCTTCTCTCTAATCCCATCATCCAAATCTTCGTTTCGCTTTTCTCCAACAACATTACCCTGATTTTTCACGGTAATACTCCCGGCGACATGGGTTACACACCGTAAACCCAACAACGTAACCATCCTGTTTTATATTATTTTATTCGTCTTGGAAAACCTTAAAAACATTCATAAATATAGAGTCTCGAGACATTCGAGGCTGAGCGAGTGTCACACATTTAGTTGCCTCAACACGATGCTTCCTTCATTTCATCTTATTAAGAGAAAATGGAATAGTTTGCTATCACCATCACATCCTCTTTCCCATCACAAACTATCCCACACTTTGGGATTTCCACTCACACCTCGTACCCAGCGAGCAGCCCAGTGTTGCCTCCAGAGAAGGAGCATACTAAACCCAGACGAAAAACTATACATACAAGTAGCAAAATACAAAACGGGAGAAACAGAAAACCAGGGTGGTGGTTCTGAAAAAAGGAAAACAAGAAGAGATGTAGAACGTGCGATCTTGATCTTCCATGCTGGCTCACACTTGCTCCTCTTTTAACTTTGTCTTTGCTCCTATCATGGTTTGGGATCCGCGCTACTTATATGCCATGATTGTCACATCATCGCGCAAAAAACTTGAACTACTCAAAGCTTGCGGATATATATATATATATGTATGTTTTCGTGTTCTGACTTTGAAATTATTTCAACGCGTACGCACACACACACACACACACTGCTTATGCCACTTTTATACTATTAGAAAATGTCAATGTTAATGTATGTCGATATAATGTTGCGTTGCGTACGGCAAAAATGTCAAATATAAGAACAATCACTTCTGACAGTGGTGGAATAGGCACATGTGTGTGTACGTACATTATTAAATGGCACAGATTTCCCTTACAAAAATTCGTTCGGTGTAGTTTACTTGTGCTGCTCTACTCAGCCTTAAACAAAAAAGTGATCTTGACACTTTTGGCTTTTGGTTTTGGAAGCACAGCGAGAAAAAGATGGATACAGGAAGTATACGTACGGATACCAATATAGGGTAAACAACATGGACAAAAGTGTGAAGCATCAGGAAATGTTCCCCTTTTCGCCTCACCGTTAGCTCTAGAAGTTTTTGGGAAAAAGGTCTGTAAGTTGATGATGGTGATGTGATTGTCATCATCACTCCTGCTACTACCAGCATATCCTCAGCCGGCGAGTCTGTTTTCAAGGAAAAAGGAAACAGGAATGGGCCAAGTGAGGGATTTTGGAGGTCTTAACAAGGGCTATATCCTCCAGATTTGACTATTATCGTTAGGTTATGTTTTGTAGCTAGTACCAAAAGTTGATAACACGATATTTTCAATATTCTCCGTGCCTCAACATCGTCCCTGGGTTGTTGATGTGATGAGGTGCTGCTGTACACACGGAGGACGTCCGTGTCCGTATTACGTATAGTTCACATCCATATGGGGACGAGCGTCTTTCCTCCTCTGCGTTCCAGGAGACAAACAATGGCAATGGCAATAATAATGTCAGGGCAGATGCCTAGCCAAAGTCGTGTCGTTCATCGTCTCGTCTTTTGGGAACATTTTACTTACCTTCAAGCATATAACGAGGGTGACATGTGAAATTGGATTTTCTTCCAGAATCGAATCCCCCTTCCCGCTGTGTACATTGTTTGTGCAGTGCGTATATATTTTGTGTACTTTTTACATCCATTGTTTTTCCCTAGGTCCTTGCAATTTATCTTTATATCTGATGAAAATTGCTGAGAGGAACGGTGTGTCCAAAGATAAAAATACTTTACTGACATAACAATGAGCTATTGATTGTTTACATTAGGGAACACGTATCGCTATATGCGTGCACTCACCACAGTACCGCACCGCGTGTATATATAAACACTACAGGCCCTGTGCTGCTGACAATTTCACGTAAAAACAAAATGAGATACCTATTAAACAAGCTGGAAACCCCTGTTTTCAATTTTCAATGCACTTTTTGCTGTGCAACAAAACAATGCTGGTGCGTGCACATGTAAGCCGTTTTTTCTCAAATTTTGACAAACAAGCAATGGTTTTTTTACGCTGGAGGGCTCAGTATGTTTGTGGAGGTTAGGCATTTTTCTATCAATAAGTTTGCTCATTGACTTGAGAAAATGGGAAAGCAGCTTACGCCAGATTTATCAAAGGATGAAGGCTCCAGGGAGAGTACCTCCTTTGGTAGAATATAGCCATACGCACATTGGTTCACATCTGAAAAGAATATTTTTTGGAGTCAGGAAAAAAATAGGAATTTACAACTCTATTAAGCTTTCGATATTATCTTACTCTTCTTGGCTCCATTCACATTCCTAAATGTCATTTGACAAGATGAAAAACGTACAATGTTCCATTTCGCATGTCGTTTGTTCCTTCTCGTGTATATTCATGATGGGATGAAGGCGATGTGCAGATGAGGCAGCAATAATGTTCTCCTGGAGCATTAGACTGACTCCTGTACAAAATTGAGAATCTCATAAAATACGAGTTTTCTTGTGACATGGGGAACGTTCGTACAAGTTCAAGTAATGACTTCAAGGGAATTACATGTATTTCAATTATTTTCGCTCGGAATATATTATTTGTCATGAAATCGAATATAAGTAGACTGCATAGATTTTCCGTTGGATTTTTCCAAACGACTGCAGTGCATGTTGTGTTTTCATAATTTGTTCCGCATTTCCGTTTGATGTCAAATGGAGATTTGTTCCAGTTGGTTTGTGACTGCAGAAAATTTCAGGGGTTAAACGTTACAAAAAATATATTTTTTCACGAATTTCTCCGAGTAAATTGATGAGAGTTGTAGGGAAACCAATTAAATTCCTATTAATTGCTCCCAACGTTCCCATCCAAACTTTTACTTATCAACACTCCCGTAAACATCCAGTTCCGGCACGCGGACACGTGATGTGGAAAACGAGTTAATAAGATAAAATTAATGGGATTATCGAATCGTAGCTTAGGCTTCATAACAAACTTATTGACTTCTGCTTTCACTATCACTTTTCCAATCTCCTTTAATCCTACGCGTGAGAAAATCCCGTATGGAATTTAGAGATATTGCTACGAGAGTGCTAGTAAATTGAAAGCGATTCTAATCATAATTTGATTAGACATTCATTCTCAACAAAAGCGGAAAAAACAACGGCTTGCCACATGCTGGTATCATCCCACAACAGCGAAACCATACTATTCAAATTCAATGAATGAGCTAAATATCAAAGTCTGTATGAATGAACTATAACGACAAAGTTAGCCATTATACGATGTGCTGATGTGCATTACTGAAAATGTAGATTATTGGATTTGTATACTTATTGGATGTAACCCACACCGCCATGTGTGTAGGGCGATGAGGATAAACAACTCTAAAAGGGGAATACATTTTTCGAGCAGAGTAAAATCAGGTTTTGTACCGCATAGGAAAAAAATTAATTATTAAGAATCATTAAATCATAATTCGGACTACGAGTAGTTTTCTGCTAAATAATAATATAATTTGGTGAAGCTTATCAATCCCTATATCATTTTCATAAGCAACCTGCTTCCTTGCAAAACTGCTAGAATGTAGAAATTCCGACAAAACCCTTTTCCACGAAACCAAACCCCATAAAGACGAAAATTTATTTGAACGAGCCCAAGCTTTATTCACGAGGCCTGAAAATTGTATTACCATTTAAAATCCTTATAATAACCAAAGTACAATATTGCCTTTCTGCTAAAGTTTAGCTTTTGGCTTAAGTCCGTTGGTATCAATAGATTATTACACCCAACACATAGGACTCGGCTGTTGTGTTCACATAGCACAAGAATATGTTTTGCACCACGTCACACAAGCGCGCATCTATTTTACTTTCGTTAAAAAATTGAATGAATCTAAAAAGGATCCATCTATCCATAATGCCCTTATAATAGTCTGTTAGTATATAGCTGTTTTGTTTGTAGATGCAGGATTCAGTTCTTTTTTGTAGTAAAAAACAAAGGGATAATGTGATGCATATGTGTACAGCAAAGAGTACAGCATATGCACACATCCTATCTTTGTCCTCATCTGTTCACTCGTATACAATGGCTTTTCTGTATGCTAGCTAAAATGCCGAGCCGAATGTTGGTTCACCAGCGTGATGGTACTGATGGTGGTATTATGCATTCTGCAGATACGAGATATAGTGGAATATTATGTTGAACTAACTCTAATCTAGCTAATAAATGCCATGTATACAATGGCAATAGATTCATGCACAAGTTCGGCTGGTTCAACGAAAAAGAAACTTTTCGAACTTGTTTTGCTGGATCATCCTGGCACCGCTTTTGTGGGAGAGGGAACTTGAGCCACGGCACGTTTTTCCTGTGACACACGGAATCTTTGTCAATATAGGAAGTTCAATGTTACGTTTCTGCTATCTGACTGGAAGGCCGTCATACCTTTAAAAATCGAATCTAGGTATATGCAAGCTATAACAAGTGTGTGCATCAATTGCTTATTTCAAAATGTCCAAATTATTTTTTCGAAATTAGTGAGACGAGAATGCAAAACGGTGTGTAAGACGAATATTATAGAGTGTAGCTCGCATTGGTATAAAGACTTGAGTGTAGGTAAACTATGAGTACACGCCACTAATTCTTAGTCGGAATTATACTTTAGAAAAAAGGGCCATACTATACAGGCACTATTGAATATTGGACGGGCTTATCCTACATGAGCAAAGCTTGTTTCAGAGGGTTTTCTCCGCGAAAGAAGCCCAACTTTATCAGTAGGGCATTTTTCTCAAGCTTATTTCCGGTATTTCATGTAAGATTACCAGGGGGAGCAAAATAGTGTTGCAATATGTATCTCATCTCTCACTCCACTTACTTTTCATCGTTTAGAGGATTCTTCTTCCCTCTCGAAAAATAACAGTCTACGGTTTCTGCTTTACCCACATAATGTAGGCACATACATAACTCAGCTGCTTGGAACTCACTGCTGTACAAAAAGGAAAACGGGGTGACGCCTAAGTACAAGCTGCTACTTTTGTGGAAACCATTGCATCTCTTCTTCTTTTTTTGTTACACAACACATTCCATTACGTACATTGCAGATGAGAGAGGAAGTTGAGGAAGGAAAAGTGGGCTCCAAATCGTTCTCTTCCCTCAGTTCCTTTTTTTAGCTGGTGGTGACTGCATCCACTTTACTTTCCTTTTCGTACTCAAGAGTTGGTTCTAGTGGTTGGCAGAAATTCATGGTGTGGTGGTGTACTAGTTGCATTGGATTCGTCGTCGGTGACATCCACATCAGTAGCACCAAGAGACGGAACTAAAACCGACTATATATCCTCTTTGCTGACTTACATTATCTCTTTTCCTGGTGAACTGAATAAACTGAGGAAAAAATTCCCAAATCCATTCTTAACCCTTTACTGTCAAAGCTGTATAGATGGAGAGAAAAGTTATTTGGGGAGTCATGTCCTGAAATAGTGTGCGCGAACCTCCACACAGTCTACTACTGCTATCATCATATGTGGAGGAAAACGAGGAGAGAAAAAAACTATATACACACATAAAACAAAACTGCCTACTTAACGTTCAAACTTTATGCGTAGTTTTTTTCTCAGGAGGAGCGATCCTGCATTAGAACCCACACACAGAAAAAATAAGTGCTGTTCAGCGATCCTCTTGCTTTTGTGTATGTGAAATAAACGAGCCCCTTCAGTGGCTTGGCTCCTTTTGTCTCTTTATTTTCCCGAAAAAAGAAACTTCCGTGTTCCCTGTTTTTGCAATTGTGAATGTGCGTGTGTACGCACTTTTCCCGGATTCGTTTAAAACAAGATAGTGCCCCCTTTTGAAGTCACATTCAAATCTAAAACCGAAAATATATGTATGCTAAGAGGATGTTCTACTGTGAGACTTGATCTTATGTACACTCCGTTTTTATGTGCCATCATACGCAATTTTCTCTATACGAGGGAACGACCATTCGAGAGAAAAATGTGAAGGTGATAACCAAACAAACCGGAGAGAATACGAGTTGGCACTTAAGAATCATATACCTATATATCCATATGATTTGCTAAAAAATAGAAAGTTTTTAGTGCTTTTCCCTCGTCCTCTCAGCCGAGTGGGAAAAATGTGGCAAAAGTAGCATTAAACAGCCTCCAATTCCAATGTGAAGATTATGTATCTAAGCATGTGTGTATCACAGCCGCCTCACTTTTCTCCAGGATTGCAGTCACATTTTCCGGATAAAAGTTGTAAAATCTCGTTTTTTCTTTACAATTCGCTCTCCTCATGAGTATAACATTTTTACACGAATGATGTTTCCTCCATGTATACCCTACCCACAACAGTGCGGCCTTTTGTCTGATTTTTCTCTCTGCGGTGTTGTAGTGGTAGGTGGTGGTGGTGGTGATGTTTAAGAAATAAAACAAAGTAGGAATGGATGTGTATTACGTATGGGTTAATGAGGAATTTAGGATTCTATGCCAGCACGCAAACTGTTATCCATAATGCATTGCTCTCTTGTTACTTGTGATCCTTTCGTCCGCGTCCACGACGAGAAAAAGTAAACGAAAAAAAAACTTTCGAGTCAAGTACTACCACTTACTTGCGAACACACACATGTAAGTAAAAGCTGTCCTATATATAAAGATTACACAGAGTATTTTTCCAGATTCACAGCACAGGATCAAGTGATAGAGCTTTTGATCTAGAAATTTTGTCTTTAAAACGGTACAAGCTGGAAAATAGGTATATCCTAAAGTTAACATTTACTTACATTCTTTTTACTTACACAACAGCAGGGTAGTAGAAACTGATTCTGCTGCTGACACTAATCTGGCTCTGTGAATTTACTATCCTTCCTTCCATAGGATTCCCATAAAAAGTACAAAAAGTAAAAGGATAAGCTCTTTGGAAAAAGAATAAGTGGTCAGAAGCAGCTGAAAGTTGAATAAGTCACAAATCTCGCACTTTTTTCTGAGATGAGCCACAATAGCTCTTGATTCTACAAATATGTATAGTTTTTTCTCTTTCATACAGGGCAACTTTTTTCTATCCTGAAAAACACTCAAATGGGGATAGTTTCTTACATACCAGAAAAAAGTTAGTTGTATTGTGTCTGAGCATGTCATTGTATTTAGACAGACACGTGGGCTTTTCTACTGCATGTGTATACGCATTACTCTTACTTTCTATGTGATTCCCTATTGTATTCATCAATAATTTCATAGGCAATCTATTCGTTGGCTAATCGTGGTTTATGTCTACTCTCCACAAGAGGAGAAAAGACGACCACATGAGCCACAGTTAAAATTACTAGCTTTTTTGAGTCCAGGACGGAGAGGGCAGAGAGAGAGAGAGAGAGAGAGAGAGAGTGAGAGAGAGAGATGTGCAAAAAAAAAGTTTAGACGAAAATGGAAAGGGATGAATGTAATACAAGAATTTACCGTGAAAGATACTTGTCCTGATTAAATCTTTTCTGCTCTTTTCCTAGTATTCGGAAGTGTAAACTCGTGTAATGAGACCTGTTTGTTGGGGTTTGTTGAGGTAAAGCTCACTTGAGATGAGACGTGTATTCTACAACCATCTGAGACTTGGATACTCGTAATATATCGGATTATATCCTATCTATTAAAATATATATATATATTAGGTAGGGAATTCAGAGTGAAGTCTCATGAAAGTGTAAACAAACCAACAGGAAAGCACGCACATGAATAATAACAAAAAGGCTACGTATTACATCCTTTTTGTAGCAAATTGGAGAGTGCATGCTTTTTTGCAGAGAAATCACTAGAGGAGCATCCCAGTCACTACTGTAATAACAATAGGTAACTTCAGAGTTGTGATTGTGTGTGAGGTGGAGGGAGGGTGGTTCTCTCTCTCTCTCTCTCTCTCTAGATCTAGATACAAACTACTTTTCCTTGGGTTCACTTTTTTATTGGAATAAGAGCCGCATCGCATATCTTTTATTTACGATATAATTCTGATTACTACCAACTTACCAAAACAAACTAGAATCAAATCTATCTACGTGAGCCGGGGAACCAATGCAGCCAAAGCGAACAGTCTGAAATGAGCTACGGGTAAAAAACTTCAAAGTACGGCAGAAGCAATACGAAATACCAACTTAAACAGGGGAACTGTGTAATAAATCATGATTAAAAGTTGATCCCATGGATGAATGTTAATTGATCAAGTTTCCCATTAAATTGTGTTGTTGTGTACTTTTGTTAACCTAAATTGTAAAATGTATTTCCTTCAGTATGTACTAAATACCGTACATACCACTTCACAAAATATCATGGTATTCTTATTCTTGCTCTCGCTCAGCCTGCAGCTGAAGGAAACTTACGGAATGTTTATGTTGGGGATTCCTTTGAGAAAAGGGAAAATGTTTTCAGAAGAAAACCGTGCAGCAGCATATTGCTGTCCCATTGTATTCTCGTATATATTTCAATAACAATTAAGAGTGTAATAGTATTTATGTCATTGTCAGGTCACTTTTTGCTGGTTTCAGCAGAGAGGCGGGGGAGGAAGAGACTGATGAGAGTAAGGTGTACACCTTTCACAAGTTTGGATTGAATTAATTATCGAGGAGGAGACAACTGCAATTATTTTTGTATTTAATGAATACCTACGGGTATAAAAGGAGTGACAAGCGGATTTGAAATCCTGACGTACTACTCCTTTTTCCTAATAGAGTTCATAAACATTATATACTAAATGAAGAATTCTCATGCTGTATAAAAATCACATACAATTGCTTACACCTCGTTAAATCTTAAGTGCACTGAATTTGGTCACGTAGGCTAGCCGGAAATTTAAAATAGTTATGACAAATAGAAATCGATTTTTTTAAACTGACAAGCTTCAAGCTATTTTTGCACGGGGAATTAATTGTACTCTTCTCGTGTCATTCTATCTGGTTGGATATTTCACAAGAATTTCTATATTATTATTATTATTTTGCTTATGCTGAGTGCATTTTATTGTGGAAGTTGACAAATTCAATTGATTCCATTTTTGTGTACCGGCCGTTGCTTGATGCCATTTGAAAGGGGAAATGTTTATTGACAGCGACAATTTATCATGAAAGAAAACAAAACATTTGCACATTGCAAATGGCTCACACGTATAAGCTCGTGGACGATGCGGTAGACCACCCATTTATTTTCACGAAACGTAATGCAATAACATACATACACCTGTCTAGATGCTAGACGGTTAAAAAAGGTCTTGTATTTAATACGTACAAATACTCCCGTTGCGTTGTTTTTCACGCCGGATTTGCAACTCCGTTCCAACTCGTAATTTCCCTGGGCATTCTCACGCTCAAATTGCTCGCATCAATCTTTCTTCACAGGAAAAATTATCATTAGGCTTTGATGATGCTTTGGTTTGGGACGTGTGAAAATGTGGGTGCACCGGAAAAATTTTAAAAGCGGTTGTGAATAACTCTGGGAGCTAGCTCCAAATAAACGACACCTTACAATCAAATTGTACCGTACCGCATATTATCCCATGGATGAAAATTAAGTGTAAAACTGTTATAAAATAGTAAGGTGCATTTTGTATTCCACAATAACATAATGAGAAACATGACATCTGTGATATAACAAGTGGTACACAACACCTGTGCAGTGCAATATACTTACAAAAGGATAAAGTTTTAAAACCACTTACCTGGCATAATATTAATATTAATATTTGCACTAGATATCAACTATGTGCGTAGAATGCCGGCAATTTCATCTGTCATTTTGAACATTTGTGGCTTGATTTCGCTGAGCACCTTAATTCCGTCAATTGTCAATTAGTCTTATACGCTCAGGTTGTAAGATAAGGAACGAAATTGGGTTTAGAAAATATTTGTTGTGGACACATGGCGAGATGCCGAAAGCCATTCATTGAGACTGTGCACGTAAACACATATGTCATATAAATTATTGTAGATAACGATACCCTCATTTGTCAGGATTATTATCGTATCGTCTACACAATAAATTCCTTTGTTAAATAGACTGGAAGAGACAGAGAGCGGCTGAATGTAGCTCACAGCAGGATTTTCTGCGTAGAAAATAGCTTCATTGCTTTTGGTACCCTGCATCATTCGCCATTTATATGTCTATGTACTTAGGTAGTTGGTATTAAACTAACAAAAAGTCGTGAAGCATGAAGCCATTTGGTATAAACAGCAAAAGTAGGACCGTGTTTTCGTCTCTAACGATTTATACAGGTACAGGATTTTGTGATGCTTATGCATAATAATATACACAGCAAAGCAGGTGGGGGATCCTAATTTATTTTACCTCACAAACATAATTACTTCATTTTATGCATTTCTTCGTTGCTCCGAGCTTTGATGATCATCATCGTTGAAGTATTTAAAAGCTTGTAAATAGCCAACTAAGCGTATCATTTTGGTAATTCATTCATATTTTATATTTATACACATCCGCTCATCTTTCTGTCCGCACCCAAAAAGTCGCAAGCAAGCTGCATATCGTACAGAGCATGCATACTATAATAAGGCGTATAACAACCGAATGTATAATATATAATGTAATGTTACACACTGCGAAGATCGGTTCATTAAAGCACTCAATGAAAAGTACATCTCCCACTTATAGTGTACATCATTGTCTCCATTGTCTACCTGAGCGAGAGGGAAATGTCCCCGTCGTACTCTACTCTGCCATTTAATCTGCAGTGGGGGAGACGCAAGCCAAGCCCAAGCAAATAAAGCTATTCTGCTGCGTAAAGACCATTTATAATAATTATTACAAAGGAATGAGCACACAATGCAGTACATTGTATCTCATGAAAGAGTGGTGTGTTTGCACTACATGTCTAACTGGGACTTTTTGGTTTATATATATATGTAGGTAGATGCGTACCACCCATTCCGTTCATTACTCACGCATGCATGGATATATCCACCTTAATTAGGACTATCAACATTGACTAATTATCCATCTTTAGAGTCACTACTAATATAGTAATTTCATTCATTCCGAGAGGAAAAGAGAGGTGTAGGTAGGCTGCAGTAGAAAACGGAATTTTATTTTACTATCTTTTTTACGCACAATGTTTTTATTGGCGTCCTTTTAATTGTAGCACGTGTAGTAGTAGTGGATGAATATAGGTATATAGTGATATACATGTAAAATGCCCATTAGAGATCTCATTGTTTGATTTTAATTTCTCCTTTGTGTGTTCCTTTCCTTTTGCAGGCAGCAAGTTCCCTTGCGCCTAGTGACAAATACCACAAGAATCCCCAGGGGGGTCATCGCCACGCCACACAAACCACTAGTAGTGATAGCGGAGGTGGAGGAGAAACGAACAACAGGAGTGACAGCACAAGTGCAAACAACAATTGCCAATTTTCCCACAATGGACTCACTCCACCATCAGAGCTTCAAGAGTATCCACGACATCAAGGCGATGAGGTTGATCATCATCACCGAGATGAAACGCATCATCAGCTAATAAACCATCACAATAATCCAAGTCAATATCAGTTCTACCCAACTTCTTTGGGCTCTTCTGCGTCGTCTAGTCAGCAACAACAACATCCGCAGCACCAGTACCCACTCGTTCTTCAGGCTCATCCGCCGCACCAACCTCCGTATCTGGTTTACAAGAGTAATTATAGTAGCAGCGGCAGTGGAGGGAGTGTTGGGAACGGAAGCCACATCATAATTGACGGAAACACCGGTAACGGTGGTGGTGTTGAAGGGAGTCATAGTAAATACTATTATTACAACGGCCACTACTATCCCATCGAGGAACTAGAAGGTGACGAGGATCCTGATCAAATTTTCACAATAACTGCAACACCAACAACTCTAAGCAGTAGTGGGAGAGCCAGTAAAGAAGTTATAATGGGTCGCGTAGGCGAGGAAAGCTATCCACCTGGAAGCCCTGCCAGTGTTGGTGGTGGTGGCTCAGGACTGTTCAAAAGCAAAAGTGGCTCGATTCCCATGTCGAGCAGTCCTCACACTCGTGGTTTCCGTGATACATTCATCTCTAGCATGAGCCCACCTGTACACGCACATTCAGCAGAGTCAAGTCCGTTGCACAGGTCGGCCTCTGCCACGACGGCGAACAAGGATCACGACAGATTCATCTCAAGTGCCAATAACATTAGTGCTAGTGGTAATAAGCAGGAGGGTAACAAAAAGTGGACGTTTGGAGGGTTATTCAGACGAAACAAGAAACAACCCGGTGGTGCTCCTTCAGCGACAAATAATAACAATTCTATTGTCGAAACCGGTGCTGCTAGTAGTGCAACCCCGTATACAAATAGTAATGGTAATTCACCTGCAAAGTTGAATAATAATTACGGGAGTGGGCTAGTGTCCCCGCGACCATTGACCATCTCGCCTGCCCCATCCTCATCCGTTGGTGTAAGCGTAGATCCGTACGGATGTGGTGGTGTGGGAACAGGGCAAAGTGAGAACAACAATCGTCAAAGCTGCTCCTCCACACCCAAGTTTGTCAACGCCGAGAGCCAGACCAGAGCCAAGGGGAAATTGTCCGAAAGTGATATATCAACATGTGATTCCGATTTTGAACTTACACACCATCACGAAATTCCACCAGAGCCGGCTCCACAAGAGAGTAAAGGTTATAAACAAAACTTCCTCGTTAGACGCCTCTCCCGACGACGGGAAAAGGCTGCTGCAAAGAAGAAAGCAGCCGCTGAGCAAGCCCAGGCTTCCACATCTGCTTCCAATCTCCATAATAATAATTCTTCCACAAACGGTTTCGTCTCTAGTCAACATGGCTACCTCGAGGTGCCTCAGATGAAGAAAAGAGTTGGAAGCAGTCCAGACTCATTGCATACCGCTTCGGAGCCGTGGCCAAGTTGGGAAACTACGAAAAAGCCACAAACTCAGCTACAAGCTGTACAACAACAGCAACATCGTCTCCAAAATTACTCAAGCAATGGAAGTCTTTCACTGAGTCAAGAGGGTTCCAACAATAACAACTCGAATCAGTTAAGCAACGGTAGTAAGTCATCAAGGGCAGCTGTCAAGGAGGCTGTAAAGGCTCGTGCCATAGCGAGAAGGGAAAGCTTCCTCCACGACAGCTCGAGCTCAGATGACGACACCGAGGAGCGCTCAAGGAGCTCACTCCAAGGCAGTTTTTCATCACTGAACTCGAGAAACAGACGGCAACGGGCGTTCAACATGCAGCAAGCCCAGTTCCAGCAGCAGCGTCATTTGTTTCCGGTGACTACAACAGGAGGGGGAATGTCGTGTGCCTCCCCGTCTAGTCCAATGCCAGTGCCCTTAGACTACCGGAATAGCATGAGTCCCAATATGAATAGACGGCTTATGATGATGGGAGGTGGGGCACCGGGCTCACCCAAATGGGAGGCCCGGGTCATTTACCAACAAGAGAACATAACTGAGAATAACCAACCCGTCGTTTTCCGCTTGCCAAGGAAAGAAAGAAATCACTCTGGAGCTGGCGCTGCACCCACGACGATCATGCAGACCAACCCGACCTCTTGTCATAATCCCAGCCAAATGAGCCAGAATAATGGGGATCAGAGTTTTATCATGGCTACGGAAATGATTTCAGAGGATCAGCACGTGGTAACAGCTGGCCTGAAAGTGCCATTTTTAGGAGTACAAACCCCACCGCAACAACAACAACACAATATCCACCAGGATCAACAGTGTTTCCGTAATGGCCAGTTGATGTACCCAGATGATCCTGTTCAATATGCTAATGTCCCTAATGGCATGCGAGGAGGTCGGAGTGGCACACCGTATACGTTTAATGCCACTAATGCTAATAGTGGGGGGCCCGGTGCGATCCATCATGCTTCGCCAACTCCGCCACCGCCACCGCCACCAAGACGAGATTTCACTCGAGGAAATGTTACTACCAACAATCCCAATTTCTACCGCCCTGTGTCGTGCTCCTATCTGGACGCGTATGCCAGCCAGTTGCACCAGATGAATGAGCAACAGCAAATGATGCGACAACACAGCCCGATGCTCTTCAACGGAAACTATATCTACCCCAACCACCACCAAAATAATCAACAATATTATCAATACCAAGGGCACGAGATAGGGAATGGGATTACGGGAAGTCGGGGAGCAACTCCGGTACATAATGTAGATGGTTCCGGAGTCCGAGCAAGTCCAAGGCAGTTAACAACAACAGGGAATCATCCTACTAATGGCCAACAACAACAACAACTGGATGTTGACAAACTTCGTCATCCACCATTAATCCGTTCTCCTAGTGAGCCACCAGCGATAAGGATTGAGCAGGCACGAGGTGCTAATTCTCCGGTGAAGCGATTAGTATCGAGTCCAATGCCAAATGGAGGCGTCCTTGAGAATGGAGATTCAAGGAAAAGCAGCCCCAGCAAAAGCATGATAACATCCAAGCTCGGCTTCCCAGTCCGCCGTTTGCAAGAAGCAGGGAAACTCACAGGTCCGCAGAGCCCAGTTCACCTGAGAGCGTCTGAATTTTGGAGGAAAAAGGAGTCCGAAGTAACCGGCCTATCACCTGTTGGTAACAATCAGAAAAAGTATTTGAGTCGCATTCGCTCCGCAGACAGTAGTCCATTACCAGTGCCAAAAATGCGTAAATCGCCTGGAATTGTGGCAGCCTCAAATGAGAGCATTAGCTCGTTGAGTAGTTTCTCGGAAAACGCGGCCAGTCCAGGTCCACCGAAGAACTCTTCCAGTCCTATAAATCCAAGTAAACAGCAGCAGCAGGCTGGTGGAACGAAAATAACTCCGCTTCGAGCGATATCAAAAACCCCGAATCCACAACAATTGACTTATGGCAATAACAGTAAAGATAAAGAGAACAATAACAGTACCCAAACGACGCAGCAAAGTGCTGTGGAGAGGCTGAAGGTGCGTATTCCGTCGGCGCCTGATGGGATTAAAATATCTAATCCCCACACTCACCCTGGCTCATCTTCCTTAGAACACAACAATAATAGTAAAACAGTGGAGTCAAATAACAACCCCATCCGAGCTTTAATCGAACTGAATAACGGGAAAACTCCAGGGAAGAATTTGGAGGATGCATTAAACGAGCTTGAAGATATGTACAAGAGCCTTCGTCTCTCGGATGAAGACCTTTTAGACCGTGCTGAAAGGAGGGATCTGCCAACTCCCCATCAAGAGCTCCGGGATGCTCCGTTAATTCCCATCCCGCAAGGCTACCGCTTCGAGCACTTGGGCTCTATAGAGTCATTGGGAACAGGAAGTGGAAGTAGTGGAACAAATTGTACCAACCAGTCTGGGGAAATTGTGCGAGTTAGGGCACCGCCAATGCGGCGCTCCTCAAGACCTGACACGGTGTCAGATGATATGGCCAACAGACGGCTTGCCTTTCCCGACGGGAAGCCCTTGGATCCTAGAGTGGTCGTTGCCAAAACAGGGTCATACCTTGCCAGATCACCTGCATTTTCCCCGTGCACGTCCCCCTGTCCCCCGGATAGTTCGTCATCCTCTTACCCACTCACGTTTTTGAGTCAGGACGATCCAGACTTGACTCTGGACGATGTTACCTTCCGTAACTACAAGAGGGCTAATTCCATCCGGATTATTGAGCCGCAACCCCCATTTGGCATCCCATTAGGACCAATTACAGCCGCACCTGCTACGGACTATCTGCACTCCAAGCCGACGGAAAGTTATAGACCGATATTTGGCAATTTGAAAACCCCAGATGTTGTTAATGATGATATAGCGTTTAGAAACTTGAGGAAAGACTTGGGGCAAGAGAGCAGTCTCGCAACGAAGGACTGGACGCCACGACTTTTCAGCCCCAACCGTGAAAGTTCATTTAATTATCCGCAAGTTAAGGACAGCAAAAAATTAAGAGCGATACGCAGTCTCTCGGCAAACATTACACACATGATCCCAGCAAATAGTGGTGGGACTGGAGGAGCCAGAGAGTCTCCAAACAGTAGCTATCAGCAGTACAACAGGGACATTGGGAAATGGAGTAGTTACAGTGATTTACATAGACGAGCCTCAGCCGGCTCTCCTGCTAGAGCTTCAACATACTTGCAGCCGAGTTGGGTAGAACAAATTGAAAAAGTCCAGACGAGCACAGAGACGTTGACAGATCATCGGAATTCTAGCAGTCGACTCTCAACTGCTATTTTGGATCCTCCCGAGCATTGGGAGAGGAAATTCCCGAAAAAGACTGTGGAGCTCACTCCACCCATTTACGATCCGGAGAAACCGCGGAGACCATGGACGGATATAATCTTGGAGAGCTTTGAAAAGGAGAAGCAGTTGGAAATGGAGAAAATGGCTGCTGAAGCTGAAGCGGCGGCTGCTGCTGCTAATAATAAAACAGGGGCAAAAAGTGAGTTGCTGGAGCAGCCTCGCGAAGATGAAGAAGTTGATGGTGATGATGATGTGTTTATAGATGGTTTAGAAGAAGCCTCAAAGTCGGAGGCTGTCGCTCTCGCTCAAAAAGGTCAACACCAGCACCACAATCCGACAAATGGGAATAACAGTAAAAATAATGAGTCTGGAAGTAGTTTCCAAGAAAGCAATCCTTCTGATCCACATCTTCCCAGGCCATTGCCTTTACTTCCCGGTCAGAAAACGCGGCGAGGGAGTTGGGTCGAGGAGAACTACACAAGATCCCATTCATCCTCCACTTTCCATGCATCTCCTTCCAAGCCATCCTCATCAACTGCAGATATGAATGCCAGTGGTGAAGAATTCTCCCGAGATAAACGGAGAAAAAGTTGGTCAGACCTGCCAAAAGATATTGATTCATTCTCAGGAGGAGCAATTATCCTTTCTGGCAGCAGTTGTTCTGCTTCGCCAACAAGGAAGCTATTCAACCCACTTCCACCACCAAAGAAAATACGGCAAATCAATCTGGAAGCTTTTAACAATAACAGCTCCTCTGTAGGAAATCAGGGTGATGGAGGAGTCAAGAGGGAATCATCGTCGACTAATGGGGCTCCACTTGATGAAGGGAATTCTCCACTGACCTCTTCCTCTCCAGACAAGGTTAAACCGTCTCCGGGCAGAATCCGAGGAGAAGATGAGCTAAATGAACTTATGGATCAACTTTTAAAGGACGCTGACACATGTGGAGAATCCACTCCTACTGTGGAAGGGGAGGTGGGGCACGGTGCGAAAAAGCCTACTGAATCATCTATATCCACCTCCTCCCCGTTATCACCATCTTCTACACCAGCAGCAGCGGATAAGGATAAATCTATTTCAACAACTGTCAATACTCACGGAAAGGAAATGAAAATGGATGGCATAACGTCATCATCTGAGCAAAGTTGTAAACAAGATTTATCTTGTACGATAGTTGGGATCATCCCAAAACACCAGTCTCCCCCAGAACAACAACCAGCCAATGTTGATGATGGAAATAACCTGGGAAATGAGCAGCCAACTTTTCCTCTACAACACACCATCTCCTCCTCATTGAAATCATCGTCATCATCATCACCACCATCCTCCTCCCAGTTGGAAATAGATAGTGGTGGTGGTTCCGACTCGAAAAAACTTTTTAAAACTGACAATAATGGAAAGAGAAATGTCGACAGTGGCAGTGCTCCCGTGTCAAAAGAAATAAACAACGCTATAAAACGCGAAGCTAGCAGTGGCACTGCGTCTTTGCCCGAGACACTCCTTGAGGAGGGTAATAATAAAAGGAAAGAAGCGTCTTCAATTGAAGATCTGATTGAGTCGATCAACGAGACTTTGCCTGAGCTAGAAGCGAGCTGTGGAGGCATTGGGATACAACAACCAGGACACGACACCGATGGGAAACCCAATGGCAGCTCATCTGCAAACGGAAGTCCTGCATCATCCATACCAAGCCCAAGTCCTGGTAGCCCTACACCAGTGTTGATGTCTGTAAGCGTGAAAAAGGAGAGTACACCTTTGGCAACCCCTGCATTTCCTGTGCCCGCTAAACGACACCACTTACCCGGTAAACAGGCTGAAGAGTCTCTGTACGAGAATTTACCAGCGAGAGTGGCAACAGGAAATGATACAAAGATACCACAATCGCCATCATCATCATCGCCACCATTCACCGGGAAAAGGAGGGCGAGTCGAAGTGAAAGCGAATCTGGAGCCGGTGGCGATAACCTGGTCCACTCAACCGAGAAAATTCCGCCGTTGACTAGTTGCCGGAGAGGTAGCAGTGTTCATGACAATAATAATGATGGGGATGACCGTAATGAGGAAGAGGGACAACACAGCAGCTCTCACCAGCCGTCCTCTTTAAGTAGTAATGACTCCGAAGTTAGTGCTAGTGGCCGTAGGGAGCAGGAGGACGGAGCTACTACTAATATTATTAGAGATAATACGGATCAAGTTGATAAACAAACTTGTTCCTCTTCTTCTCTTCCCTTTGATAACAAACCCGCTTCTATGTCTTCCTCTACTTTTGATGCTTTTTCCGACAAAAGTGACAGCAGCAGCAACTTGGGTGCAAACAGCCGTGACAAGTCAACAAGGGAACCACTATTGCGAAAAAAGTCTGAAGGTGAGATTTCTTCCGGATTAAGTGATGATGGTGACGGGAGCCTTTCATCGTCATCGTCCTCCTCTGTTTTGTATGATTGGTTCTCTCGTTGGAATGGAGTTTTGCTCTTTGCATGCTATCTTATCGCTTTCTTGCAGTCTTTTGCTACGTTTGATCTTTTACCTGGTTTTGGGATCTTTCTAGCGATCCTGGTATTCTTTGCACATCTTTTGTAAAAAACATAGGTATGTATATCTATATATTCAGATATATAATTATTATTACATTTGTAATGTTTATACATGCATACTACAGTTAAATTCTCTATAAATAACGTTATTGTGTTTGTGGATCGTGTGCGCATTTAAGTCTATACATTTAATCTATACATATTGTGTATCTCTTGTTGCGCTTGTATGAATTCTCTTATCGAATGTTTTCTTTGAACCTTGACCAAAAATCGACGGCTCTAAACATGACTAAAAATGTAGATATCTGATTAATCTGATAGCATCTGGCAGTGTACACAATGCAAACAAATTTAGCAACACCCACGACCAGCAGTAGTGCTAGATCAACAACTGCAGAATTAGAAACGACGAAGTTGTCTGTCAGTAAAGCAAAGACCATATCTACCTAAAGTTAGGGTTTTGGAGACGTGACGTATTCACTGCAATGCAACGCAACGGTTGAGGAGAGTTTACTTTAATGTATTATTGGAAGCATTTGGAGTATTTTTTTCTGTACATATAGCAAGTGCACTTTAAGTCAGTGACATTTATTTTCAATTTGAATACCACAGATTTTGTCACGTAATAATTTGTTTGTAAGTCAACATTAACTCCAACGACAAGTTCAAAAGTTTATTGCCAAGAACCTTTTCCAAATTGTGAGATGGGAGAGTATAGAACGTTCGTTGTTTCTGTACTAAACAACATCGATTTACAGAGTAGATGTAAAATGCAAATGTAGCGGTTTGTGCATAAGGAGGAACCTATTTTTATGTATATGTATATGTAATCTTTAATGTCGGGATCAAATCCGAGATGAAACTCATGTTATTTGGTGGTCTCTCACTCATGGTGTGTAATTTAATCCGGGGCAAAATATGTGTAAAACGTAAGTTTAACTTACGATTAGTCTATGTCTATGGTGTAGAATGTAAATTTAAGATGTAAACAGTGTATATCCTGTCCTCTGACGCAAAGTCGTTATCATTAGGATGTAGTATAACATGTAAAAAGGGTAATTTCCTCCTTGCAAAAAAGCAATGCCATAGTGTACTACCGTCTAGTCATAAATTTGGCCAAAAAGTGAAGGAATCCGCTCTGGCTGTTATTTGGTCAGAAACGTTTTATCCAAAACGGTTGTAGAAGCGAAAAAAATAACAAGTAACACATTCAAGTATTTCCATCTTAATCAAAAGGAAAAGCAAGAAAATGAGAAAATGGTATAAATGAAAGTCGATGACGCCTGTAAAACGACATTATTTATTATATTTCTCGAGTGTGCCCAAAAAGTTTTTTCCTGTATCAAGTCAGCACCCGCCAAAGTAATAGTGATATGATGATATCTCTCCGTGTTACTGGTATCCCGGTATAAGTATGGATGCACGAGTTCGTAAAAAAATACACCAAAAGAAAACTTTTCTGTTTGAAAATTACACAATTTATACACTTCTTTTCGGCTTTGGTATGACGAGTTTCCTGTGTACGTACGTATGTATATAAAGAAAATTGTATTAAGGATATATGTGATGTAAGAAGGAATAGGATGTAATGCAAAACATAGTTTGGCACGGCGCAGGGATCATCATTTGGTGAGCTTCCAAACTTTTTCTCTTTTTAAATAAGGAACGAACGGATAGTGCGGATATTATGTAGCAATATGCATATCTTTGAGTTTCAAGATTTTCCGTAAGTGAACACACACGGAGAGCACCCCGGTTAGTCCACTAACATTTTGCCTCCCACTCTATCCTTCTCCGCCATATTCTTTTTGCAGATAGTGCCATTGTATCTTACACATTTTTGCTTTATACCATGGCGTTGTGGAACCAGGACATTTTTATTATATGAAAATGTTCTCAACAAAACTATGAAAGTTTTCTCTCTTTTATTATCAAGTTACGTTACACACGTACATTTTTAAGATGCCAAGTGATGCATGCTGGCGCAGCAGCACCGGTAGAGGTGCATTTTCGATATTATTACGCGTCTGTTCAATGTCGGATTCCTCTTGTTTCCTATCCATTTGAACATTCAAGTAGTAAAACTGGAGAAGTGAGAATGTTATATATATTTTGTTTGAAAGTCTCAGTCTCAAGTAGTTTATGTCATTTATGCATAGAGTTCAACAACACAGAGATAAAAAAAACCCCGTCATTTAAAAAAGTTTGTATTCCGAAGTTGAGTCGATGTGTTGTTTTTGCCGAGCTTTTAAAAATATCGGACAACGACTCTGTAATAATTTTCTTGGCGGCTGCCGTACGTTACGGTGCAGTGACTGCAGATAACATGCAAAATCTTACAAATATATGGACGGAGAAAAAATAGATTTTTTTGAGATGAGATGTGTGTAGTACATGCAATGTATGTACCACTTTAGTAGGATGGTGATATACTTGCCAAAAAGAGGAAGAGTGCAACATTTTTCAAACCGATTTTGACACAATGAACGTGGTAAACCCATTTAACTCATGTTTATGCAGATGCATATGTTACATAATATCGGCATGATATAAAATATGTATTTTTTATGTCACTTGAAAATAGATATGATTTAATTTGTTTCCCACAAGTTTTCCATGTAAAATCCTAAGTATTTAAATTTTTTGGTCGAAACAAGCTGCTAAACTATTTTTTTTGAGCTTTCACGATTTTCCTCCCGTGTACATTTTGTCGTCTCCTATTCTGTGTCGGAGAATGAAAGTTGCTAACACATTCCTTCATTTTATAGCCTGTAAGTAAACTGTAAATCTTTTAGGTTGTGTAAATTCCTCCATATGTAATCAGGAAAAAAAAAAAGTTTCTATGAGAGAGTAGATATATACCGTAGTGAATGGGGATACCAGCAGCTTGAACTATTTTTATGTGTCAAGATTTACTAAAATTAAGTAACTTTCTGGAAAAACTTTTCATCATGAATCAGCAGGGACCAAGACTGAGCAAGAGGATAAAAAGATGATGAAAAACACAAGATCAACACGTCGGAAAAGTAGGTCCAGCAGAATTACCCGGAGCAGATCTGCAGCAGCTATTTTATTGGATTTTTCAGAATCTAGAGAAAGAAGTAGGAAGAAAGCCCAACAGTGTGAACGCGGCGAGGAGGAACATCACGAGAGAGAGCATCAAAATCAAGGGTTTCCTCTGCCGCTCGTTGAAAGGAGATGTAACAGCACAACAGCAGTAAACACATTGGTACCACCACCACCATCAGCTACCCAATCTCATTCAGATTTGGATGAAAGTGGAAGTGTAAGTTCTATATTTTCGGAACTTTCTCTTGGTGAAAGCACACCATGTAATCGGACCTACTCTGGGGGAGTTCTCAGCAAAATAGCTAGGCGTGCTAGAATGTTTCAACTTTCAACTCCTGAAGAAAGCTTGCTGTCAAATTACCATCAAAGTTTGAAGAAGAATGAAAAATGGCAGAAGATGATTGAGATAATGGAGGAATCTCCGTCAACACGAAAGTCCATGTCCCAAAGTACGATTTTAGCCCTGTCCACCGAAAATCTGGATTGTGGGTGTGATCCTCACACAGATGTGGACATCATAAGTGAATCTTTCACTACACGATCGTGTTTTTCTAACCAGGACAGTGATGAATATGATGGGTTGAGTAGATCTACTCCGAACTTGAAGTATATTGAGTTTTTCAAGAACTTTCCGTGTGATGCTTGGCTGATGCCTTATAGGAGATTCAAAATGTGACGGTTCAATGGCTTTGGAGGTCTCAAAGTGGTCCATTTGCATAGAACTTGTATGTGTTCCTGAATGTGTTAGGGTTATACGGACATACTACTATTTACTAACCCAACGGAAATAAATCCTTCTTTCGCTCCAGGTCACTACAGAATCTACATACGAGAAACACACAAAAATCTTCTTTTCACTATATTGAGCTATTTCTTCAATTACACATTATTTTGACTAAAATTCATTCATCATTGGTTAATAACTTTCTCCATATTATTTCCAGTAAAATAACCTTGATAAAATTCACTTTAACTTTGCATGACATTAACCAGCTATTTTGATAGTTAAGCATACTGTCTTTGTTTAGAGGTTAGAGAAAGAAGTTTTAGATTATATTTTAAGTTTTGTTATAAGCTGTTCTGGCTTTTTAATAAAAAAAATATAGTTTTATGCGAAGGTTATAATTTTTAAATAATACAAGGTTTGGCTTTAGACAAATATTTTGTAGCGGGACCTGAACCTGTATAATATGCGAATTACAAGCTACATCATTTTCAAAAATTGTTTTAAGGTTTCTGCATGAATAAGCATTATTTGCTACGAACGTCGCTATTTTATTATTTTTGTGTCTGAACACTTCTGCTTGATAAGTTTATCATTTAGAAAAACATAGTTATTAGACATTGACCACGTAAAATGATTCATATATGTTTATGAAAATTAAAGGTACAAAAAATACTCGTGATAATATGAATGAGTTTGTTTGGAATGCTGTGTGTTTTCATGTTTTTTTAACTTTAATCCCAACAGGATGCTTGCATAAAATTTGCACATTATTTATTAATTTGCATGCACTTGTTTCTTGTTTACTCACGACCCACGACGCATATGCTCAATTCCCATCCCACCCTCGTGCACCAGACCAGAATCCAACGGATCTAGATCGATTGTAATATTGCACCACAAAATAGCCATTTGAATGATAAAGATTAATGTTTTCCTTTCCAAACATTCCCCCATTCCACAAAGTGTTTCTCATGACTGTATTTATTCAAATTATGTTATTTTTTCAGTCTAATAATATAGTTTAATTGTAAACGAAAACGGCGTTATTACGAAAAATTCCGATTACCAAATCATTTGATGTCCTATATACATAATTATTATAAACAAGGACCCGATCACCACTTTTACATAGAATTTATAAATGAAAAGCTATTAGCATAGGCTCCGGAAACTTTCACAGATTTCGATTTCAGAATGAATGATGAAATGTACAAGTATACAACACACATTTTCTGTAGCTGTAGGAGTTAGAAGTAGTATATAGGGGCAGTAGTTTGAATAGGGGTTTATCGACAAAAACTTTGAGCTGCTTTTTTTTCTAAATATCAGATTGAATCCGAGTAGCTTACAATCCACCACGCGACCTTGTATATAAACCATGATTGCTGAAATGTTTCCATCCCGGACGACCAATCCCATCAATTTATCGCATCCGGCACAGCTTCATCCAGCTTCGAATTGCCTACAGCACTTTCGTAACTTATGAAATATGCATAATGCATATCAATGTATATGGAAATATATGTTTGTAAAAAAAAGTGTGATTTAATTACACTTTCACTTTCCCTGCTTTCACCTTATGCACCCATATATATATAATTCCAAGTTTAAAAAAAGTTATATTGAATTTCTACATTTTCGTTTAATTTCTCTATTTAGGTTTCTTTGTGAGCAAGCGCTGATGCAAAAAACCTGAGAACACTTGCGATTACCCTACAACTGATTCCTCCTCTCTGCCATGTTATTATTTCATTTCGTTATGTTTGTTATGCAATTCATGAACCTATGTCGTGTTTGTATACTACCTATTTCTACTTGCAATTGCCTTAATTATTGTGATGTGACGTACTAGTGCAAGATGCCAGATATGATTGAATCATGATATATATATATATATATATATATATATTCGTTTTGGTGATATTTATATAATGCCCAAAACCGTGCCTGATACCTCGGCTAGAAAATACCGGTTAAACTTATTTTTGTGACAAAAATATCTTTTTCAAAAAAAAACTCTGTCTACTTAACGAGGCATTCAAAATTCAGGATGAACAAAATCAAAGGAAATATCTACCAGTAAGATAAAACCCTAGTCAATGGATAAATTTAGAGATAAACCATACATTATATACTTTACATCCAGCCGCAGCCAAATTTACCATCCAGTAACATCAAATAACACTACATTTGCGACTTCACATTATTGTGGCCAATATACACTTACGATTGAAATCCAAATATTCACCATTTTCATCGATGGATATCAAAAACATTAAAACCTGTTTGGTACGTACTCTTATACTGCTACATTAATTTATGACAGTTGGTAATGATGTAGTCACACACCGCGCACTTCAGAAAGAGAATGATCATATTTGTGCACATATTTCAATATTAACTGGAAATTACACCTTGCACAGTATTCCTGAGTAAGGTAACATCACCGTAATATATGTATTCGCAAAATAAGGAGCAAAACCACCTTATTAGAAAATCAATCAAAAGATCCAAAATCCTCGGAAACTCAATTTAGCTTTCACCAAGTAATGCCGATGATAAAATAACGAATCAGCGATTCAAGGTTTTGTTTGATGATTAACCAAAGTTTTTAATATGCTTAACCGTATAACGCCCTGTCAGCGTAATAGCTACGTTGTTTAGATGCTGACCATAATGATTAATCTTTAAAAAGATACCTTTAATAATAGGCCCTGTTTGAAACATTTGAAATGCTTCCAACAAATATAGTTAATCTAGCCTTTTTTTTCATTTTGTTTTTGTGATGCAGCTATTAAGCAACCATGTTCATTTTAATTATTTTTGTGGAGTTGTTATTTAGCGTGATATTGGCATTGTGCATGGTAATATTTACACTTTACAAAGTACCTACACGTCATAAATGTTTAAGCTATAATACGAGGAAATGAACATCGTTGTCATTGTATATATTTTTCACAACCTATTTGTTACTAATACTAATAGGAACGTACAGCCAACTGTCGACCGAACGAGATGACTGCAATAAGACCGCAATTTGTAGTCAGAAAAGAGAATCACATCCTGTTAATCTCTCCCTCCAAGAAAGCCATAATTCTGAAGATACGCAGAAGGAGATCCCAGTTAGAGAAACGTATATTACAAGTAGTAGCACCTCCACATCCTCTTCATCCTCTTCAACGGAGGATACAAAAAGAAAGCAAACCGAGATGCAACCTGTTGCTCCACCCGTTAGCTCTACTTTCACTGGTACAACCGCAGGAGCCAAAAAATCAGCTTCTATGTTGACATCAGCGGAAACATCTGCGTCAGAAGCGAGTACTGGGATGAACTTTCTCCGAAATAATTTTCCCTTCTTCCGCAACTCTACTAGTAGATCTAGATCTCAGTCTGTCGTAAGTGATGTTTCTCGGTCATCTGAAACAGGGGTAATTTTTCTCTCCATATTAGAACACAACAACCACGTAATGCTTCTCAAAACTCGGTCAACGTGCTGACATTTAATTTCCCACACTCGTTCATTTCAGGATTCCAAGAAAGAAAAGGACAAAAGTTATAGGAGAAAGTCGCATCTCAACCGTGCTTTCACTGATGAAGCAGTGCCTGATAATAATTACGTGTTTGGTATGACGTTTATAAAAGCACATTCGTTGTTGCTAAAATTGCTTTGCTTTCAGGATATTTAAAAATTTCCTTGGGTTTCTTAAATCCAGACCTCACCCCTAAATCGAGTAAGCCAACCAGTCAAGAAGCATCCAGCTTGGATAACTCTGCAGTGGAAGATGGTAGAGCAAAGCCTGCAGTAAAACTGCATCCAGCAATTCCATCAGTTTTAACTAGCAACACACCCGGCAGTCCAAGATTGAAATCAATTAGCCGCAATAATAGTCAGAAACATGTGGAATCTACACCTAGTCCTGCTCCTGCAGCTAACCCCACAGTTGGTAAAGTTCAGGCAGGAGAACAAGCCCGAAAAAGTTCCCCAGTTGTTAAAAAGGACTCGTTTTCTGATGCCGAAGGTGTTTGCTTCATTAAGAAAATGTTGCAAAAGGAAAGTGATCGTGATAGAGCAGCAGCTGCGGCTGCAAAGCAGAATTCACTGGGTACCCCATCCGGGAATAACTCATCTATAGGGTACAATCTCAAAAAGAGTCCATCAGCAGGAAATCAATCCTACTGGTCTAAATTCTCCAATAGTCAGTCGGCCTTCCTACGAAAACTATTTGACAAACCAAAAATAGCCGAATCCCCTGTGAATTCTAAGACACAGTCACGGGTGGGTGATACGAATGGTCAACCTGAAGATGAAGTTGGAGAGAAGGGGGATATGGAAGCTGAAAGTACAGAGCCTGTGATGGGATTCAGCGTTGCTCAGAAAGCTTCATTTTTCATGAAGCTTGAGCACGAGCAACGGTTCAGTAAATGGAGAAAGAATTCTGTTGATCTGGGTGCTACCCCGTTGCCAGCAGATTTGGAGAGTAATCAGTCTGTGGGTAATTCTTTGAGCAACAAGTCTAGGGAGTTTAGACCAAGGTCTCGGTACCTAACTCAACCCGTCACCCCAACAGAAGTGAAGGAAATTGCTCCTTTAGTGAATATGAATCCTGAGAATCAAACTAAACTCTTGGAATTTGGGTCGCAGCCAAGAATTTGGGGAAATAGTTTCAGTTCTATGGGAAATCGCTTTGCGGATGCTTCCGAGAAAGGGAGCAATGAAAATCCATCAAAAATCCCTAAGTCGTCTTACAAAGGTGGGCTAAAAAAACAAGTCTTGTTTGCATATTCCATTACTTGCCAAGTTTTTAATAATAATATAATAATTATTTACTAAAAACAATTTCCTTGCAGACTGCGACGACACGCACAAGTTCGAACCGATAGTTGCAGCAGGTAGTTTTAGAGAACGAGTTAACAAGTTTGACGAGATTGTTACCCGAAAGATAGAGCCTATCCAGTGTTCAGTCGCACCTACTCCTACAGTAAAGTCGTACTCTTTGACGAGAAATAGCCACATTACGAATATTCACACTGACAATCTTGGAGGATTTCCAATGTATCATTCAGCATCCGCAATAATAAATTCTACACCAGCGAAAAGTGCAGGAGGAAAGCCAACTGCTAATTTTTACAAAAACCTGGCCACCGCATACAGTAGTAGCAGCAGCAGTTTCAGCGAAGCGATGTCAAAGAATGAAACCACAAAGTTTCTTCCTGTACCGGTCGCTAATGCCAAAAAGGACGCAGCCTTATTGGAAGGCAATAAACGAAGAGGGAGTGCTTCTGACTTGGAGCTGTCAGGAGGCAATGCCAATGTATCGCCGGTACTTCTCCGATCAGAAAAAGTGCGATCCTTGTTTGTCTCTAGAAGTGGCTATCACTGTGATACAGATAATCTGTCCGAAGATGGGGAAGTTTCCTCGGGAGGACAGGAAGTAGCTGAAATTATTTGCAGGTCGTATGAAAATTCCCCTGTGTAAGTTATAATTAATATTTTTCATAATTCTCGCAGTCATAAACTTAAGTATTGGCAAAGCTTTTGGAAGGAACAAGGAAAAATTAATTCGTATGAAATGTAAATGCAATCACCGTGATGCAGCATGAAATATTGCAGGTTTCGTAAAAAGAATTGGAGGAGCCAAAAGCAAGTGCATTCAAATTTTACAAAGGAAATTTGGAGGCGATGTGGAAACTATGAAAATTGGAACCAAAGGTCGTACACGAACCCACCGCAACAACCACCCCAACATCGGCATCCTGTTCCACAAACCTTTACAGCTACCACAAATGTAATAGAGGTATATATTATCGCTGCGACGCAGTAGTTTTCTGTAGTAAAACTTAACGTGGTAATGCTTCGCAAACTGTACATAATAAACACATAATAACACTATAACAGCAAGCCATGATAGAAACAAAAAGTATACGGATGGACTATTATGTAATATACTTATATTCCATTAGAAAAGTTCTTAATAGCTTTTGGTTTCTTCTCGGTTTAAAAATAGGTCACCACAGCGGCACCACCCACACTTCCTCCAGTGGCACCCTCGCCACCAGCGACATCCAATCTTCTCCAAATTCTTACAGTTCTTAGCTCGTCCAACGACGAACTGAGCGAGACAAAACCCAAGTCTAAGAAGCAGCGCCAAGGATCTAAACAAGTATCAGGTTCAGAATCGATCCCTCCAGTGCATCCCGGCCATCATAGCAATTGCAGCGCTCCCCTCGAACCAAGGATTAACACTGCCAGTTCTAAACCTGCCAATAACGGTCAACTAATTAATCCTGTCCCAGTAGGATCTGAAATATTCGTTAGTGTTCCACACCCGGAGGACGAAGCATTCCAAAGTTTCTTTTGCAGTGTTAAGAGCTACTCAAAAGTCACCCATTCCCATTATCCAGGTATGGTAGCAACTTCGTGCACAAATGCCAATGGGCAAGTACAGCCGGTATATGCCAATGGCGTTACTGACGGTGGTGCCAGTTCATCAACTAATGGGATTAATATTCCGTCGACATCGAATGAAACACTTGACATAACCTCCGTTCGAAGAGAAAGTGACTTGCTTGTCATGAAAAAGAATATTCCTCCGGCGAAGCGCAAGTCCAGTGGCAAGTACAAAAATCCGTTGAGAGCTTTAGCAGCCCGAATGGATTTCCGACAACAGGGCTATACTCAAACGCATACTAATACGGTCCAGAGTAGTAGTGATGTTGATGTTACAACGTGACCATTGTTATAAATTTTATAAAAATATGAAAAACGTTTAATACTTAATACGATAACTGTGTAGTACTTACGATTAGACTAGAACAATTTCATCCGTAAGCACGTCTTGTTAGTGTGCCAAAACAATCGCAGAACGTTGTAGATGTTACTTCTAGAACTAGGTAGAAAATAAAATTCTATAGACTAGAACTGACGTAAATGTTCATAAATATTATGTTTAAATAATACATTACAATTAGTTTTATTCTTTGCGCTAACGATAGTTAGTTCTTCTGTACTACATACTTAAGAAATATAATCGACCGGTAATTGTTGTGTTTAAGAAAAAATTATTCGGATGCTTTTGGCTTATGCCGATGATGCATGAGATTGAGAAAGCGGATAATAAACTGTGAAAAACCAAAAGAAACGCATATTACTGTTAACGAAATTTCACTCATTCTCATAACGAATCCGTACTAGTGCATATAATTTACTCTACACATGAGCATAGGTTCATGAGCATGCAAATGCATAATAATAGCACAACGTACGATAAAACTTCAAAGAATCAACCAAACATATCTTAAAATTTGCGTATATTTTATTCGTAAACGAAAGGATTATTTTCATGATAGTAACAAAACAAAACATTTATAGATAAACCATTTCATCGTTAAACCGAATAAAAAATTATATTCGCATCTACATCTTTACGTAAATAATCCCGACCCGATAATCCTTTATTGCATCTTTTCCATTCTTACGTGTTTACGATTTGCCGTATTTCAATCGCTTCTTGAACTTTGTTGGATTTATGCCGTATGCTTTCAGTCTTTCGTCGTCCACACATACTCTGTTGTCATCATTTGTCTCCGACGCCTTCCGTTTCGTCGGCTTTCCTCCCTCGGATTTTTTAGACTTCTTACTAACACTTGGGTCATTTAAACTTCTAGAGGGTTCCTTATGTTGAGTACCACCTGGATTCGACTGATCGTTATTACTTAATCCTCCAGCCATTTTTTTCTTCATATTTTTCCTTTGACGTTTTGATAATTTGTTTGGACTTGATTGCTCGGGATGTGATTCAGATACTGTTTCCGTCGACATTCCGTTATCAATTTTAACCTTTTTATTTGCCACCTTTTTATCTACCTTTACCTCGCGCTCAGGGGATTGTACTGATTCTTCAGGAGCAGGAGTTGTGGAATTTGTATTAGATACATTTTCACTTTCTGGAGGAGTATCACTTTGTTTTCTATTTTTCTTTTTGTTCTTTTTCTTCTTCTTCCTTTTTTGTGGTTCGTTGGGTTCCTCTGCATCATCATCATCATCACTATTAACCTTGGATCTGAACAATCATAAGGATATTAGTTGATTAGTAATAGTTATAACCAACGTGTATATAGAATAATGTTATAACTTTGAACTTAAAAGTAGATTTAAATCATACCCTGATGGGTTCTGAAAAGCAGAGGGTAGTATGCGCTTTTTCAAGTCTTCTCTTTCGGCTTTCTTTTTGTAAGCTTTTACTTCATATTCCTCTTCATTTTCCTCCCTATACTGAAACGTTTTTTTCAGTGAAGCCCATTGGTTAAGCTCCTTATCTTGCGCTCGCAATATCTGTAGCCAATAAATACATCCACATGTTTTTAACTTACAATTAGAAAACCATGTATCGAATAAATATATGTCCAACTAATTTAGAACGTCACCACGTAATTGTCTCACCTCATCAACAGATAACCCGAAGTCGTTTGCAGTAGTTTTGTGATACTTGAACCTACACGGTAGATTGCCTACCAAGTCTTCAAAGTCTAATTTGTAGTATTCGTCAAAATATTTCTCAAATGATTTATGAATTTTCGGATCGAATTTTGGCTTCTCCCGTTCTAATGCGTCAAGAAAAGCGGATCGTTTCTTTCTCCCACGCTTCCCTTTTGATGCCTCTATCAGCTCCTCTTGTGTAGATCTCTTTGTATCCTTTTTCTTAATTTTAATGGGCTATAAAACAAACAATATTGTAACGACCATTGTCATACACCACTTCGGCAAGAGATAGGTATGTTAGTTTTAACTTACTTCAACTGTCTCGTCGTCATTAGCTGACTCATCTTCCGCCGACTCATTTGTTTCATGAGGTGGCACCCACTCTTCCCAGTTAACTAGATTACATACACCAAAGTTTCTTGTTGATACTAGTAGTGGTAGTGAATAAAATATCGAAAAAAATTATTTTGTAATTACCTTCATCGTCGATTTCCTCGTCATATTCAAACACGGGCTTTTGGATATCATTCACCTTCGTTGTAGTAATCATCATTAAATAGTTTTTGCATCCGACGATCATATTCTTCCGGATCAAAATCCCCATCTATATCAGCTTCATCAAGTTCTAGATCTGGATTCCCTGTAATTTCATGGAGCTTTTGAATTTTGTCCATGATTTCTCTTCTTTTCAGCGCTTTAAGTCGCTGGACTTCCTCCCTCCTTTTGCTTTTCGCGTCCTCTTTTCGTTCCTTCGCCTTGTCCCTATGTTCCTTTCGTTTATGCTCTTCCCTTCGAAGAGAGTCCTTGATGGTTCGAGGATATCGTTTAATCTATAAACAAAGAAACAGTCAAACAATTTCCAAATCTGTAAAGTTTAAAAATTAATATATTAAATAGCTTACAAATTCTTGATCCGGCTCTTCAAATCGGAAGTTATATTTATGCTCAAATTCTTCCCGTTCAGATTCAAACTTTTCATCTTCCGATAGTTCCTCGTCATCATGAACTACCTCGTTGTACGATGGGATGTAGTCATCATCGCCCCCTTCCAGCGGTTCAATATACTTTTTATTAAGAATATAATCACGCAAAAATTTCTCCCCATCATCCAACTTGTCATCGGTCCAATATTCTCTCAGAGATTTTAATTCTTTCACATCCTCTTTGGAGATCTTCCCTTTGTCAACTTTATCCAACTCGCCCTTTAACCACAATTTATACTCTTCTTTATCCTTTTGCTCATCCTCCTTCGACTTTGGAGCCCTCTTCTTAAGAAGTTTAGATCCGAGCAGGGAATCCCCTCCTTCGTCATCACTGGAATCTGAATCATTTAAAACTTTTGAAAACTCCGTCTTAATGGAAGCCAGTTCCTCAGGATATGACATAGGCTGTTTATTGCTGCCCTCCTCGTTCTCATCATCTGAAAGTTGCCCTCCTTTCTTCAGAATCATTACTCTTTCATGGTCGCGCACTGTAAAAGGCTTCCTTTCTTTACTAGCTGTCTTGGTTCCTTTTCCAATTCCTGCACTAGGGTTGTTTTCCCCACCTCCCGCAGTTTCATCTTCATTAATAAAATACCCAAACTGCTCATCATAAATCTTTGGATCTTTTTTCTTTAAGCAAGCCAATGTCTTGAGAAACGCCTTCTCCTTTTCTGGAGACCAGTCTTCATCCTCCTCTGACGACGATTCCGAACTGCTAGACTCATTTAGCTCGCTAATATTTGTTACACCCAGACGATCCTTTACTATAAAACCAAAAAGAATCACAAATTATTCATCAGATAGTTTCATTCCCACTTTCATGACATCACATATCAAACACATATGCATGTAGCCTGGTACAACTGCACACTCTATTGCTAATCATTGTGACGTAAATAATAATTAATTTTTCAACGTACGCCTTTGCATTTCCTCCAAGTTCCTCCAGTTATCATATTTTTTCGCATAATCGCTATTGATTGAGAATTGCTTCCGTTTATTTTTCTGATTGCGCCCATTTTCAGCATCATCGGCATTAGCGTCCTTTGCTAACTCCTCTTCTGATTCTTCCGACTCTGCGGATGAGCTGTCGAGAAGTAATTGTGGCTTTCTGCCTTTACCTTCCCATTTCACAGATTTCAACATTTTCTGATTTTTTTAAAAAATGAATTTCCTAGTCCGTCAAGTCCGTCTCTTTGTTATTCACAAATCCCCAATCATAATTTCAATTTAAGTAAACAATAATTTGCTAAAAATCACTCCACTTTTGTAAACACGTGTGTTATGGCTATGCATCCATGCACTTTCATTTCACATGCTTTACTCATTCCTCATTTGAATATAGTAAGCCTATACCCAA
>JAANSN010000921.1:0-42271 GCA_036850665.1 Dicranocentrus wangi | reverse complement strand
CTAACCATCAAATGCTTTAATTTTTTCATCCACTTTCTCCTTTGTACTCATAACCCGTGTGGTGAAATTTTTATAGGCAGCATTCACTATCTTCGCTTCTCCTCGCACATTTTCGTAAAATATCAAAGCTGAAATAGCTGTATTAACAATGTCTCTTCGTTCGTCTACCTCTGTGGACAATACTGCCTCGGAAGCCTTCAGTTGGTCCAAGTATTGTGAAATTCGAGTTATCACTTGGAAACCCTGAGTACGATCTTTAATCCTAGCTTTAAAACTACCCATGTCGATTTCCATGAATTTCTTAGTTAGAAAAGTGACGCCCAAATGAGAGTTCCGACGACACGCCAGTTTCACTTTTGAAATGAAAGACGAAGGCTCAAAAGCAGATACTTCTTCCGCAGGTGCCGCAAATGTTTGCGACTTACTGTTTTCAATAATGCGATCTGTACCTGAAACGTTATCCAAATTTTTAAAAATCCCAATGTTATAATGAAAATCAATAACAATTAGGACCAAACCAAAACAAGTAGTTTTAGCATAATTAATACTATTATTCAGTGGGTTATTTTATAACATACTGAGGACGGATAGAATATCCGCGATTTCAGTTTTGGAGTAAACTTCCTTCTCCTCCAATTTTTTAAATATCTTTCTAATCTCAGTCGAGACCGGTGATGATGTAGTACGGAGGTGTGGTGTTGCTTCTTGGACGGCATAGGCCCAGTGAGCCACAGTGTTTGGATAGCTTTTTAACTTAGCCCGCTGAATGATGTAACTTGCCAGCTGGAGCAATGTTAAACGTTTTTGAAGAGTACCTACATAAAAAAAATTCCAAGTAGCAATAAGGCAGGATTGAAAGTAGATTTTAGACCAGTGGTACGATGTTAACAACTGTGTTTGAAGTTTTGCATACTTTGTTGTACTTCGGTGAGCCACGTCTCAATTATTACATTGGAATTTTCTCTATTCTCTAAGCACCAATGTGACACCCCCAGAAGGCTATCCTCTGTGTGAGAGACCCTTTGAAAACGCCCTTTTAAACTTGAATCAACCTCGGTTTGTACTTCTTTCACGAAGTTGATGTGATCATCATCTCCAGTTTTCGTAGCATGATGAGCCTCAGCAGATTTCTTCTCCACCTCACTGCGCTGCGCGTGATCAGCCATTTTTCGGACCACCTTAAAACAACAACAAAAATTGAAAATCATATTAAATACATTTCAGATCCAAATTCTCGCTCAGTGACTAACCTATAGATATTCCAACCTATTTTAATAGCATGCAATGCCACTACTACAAATACCACGAAACAAATGATGGATTATTATAATGTTGAATGTCTGACTGATATCACCAGAAGACGACGACGACATACCTATAATAATATGTTATCAAAAACACGATGAATCCAAAAAAAAGTGCTAATAATAATTATTATGATCTCCTCTCTCTATTTCGTATTGCGTAGCCAAACAAAAAAAAAGGAACAAGTGCCAAGTATTTTGTTCGCCTCTGCTGTCTGCTTGCTGGTGATGGTTGTACTAACATATGCTATCCACTGTGAAATGAAGCCCAATATACCTGAAAAATAAGCGGAGAGACGGATCAGGTGGCGGTGCAGTCTTACAACAACAAAGTCTTTTGGCAGCAGAATAGATGCCAGAAAGAAAAAAAATTGAAAAAAGAATGGGACTTTTGTAGGAGAGTTGTACATACCTGCTCAAGAAGTTGTATTTAAAGCTAACCACCTCAACTCCACCTAACCAACAACAAATTGCCACTACTGGATGGATGGAATCACACAGTTACTGACAGTGGCGGATGTCGAAGGGTAGAGGATCAGGTGGGGTAGTAGACGACCCTGACAGTTAATACTTCCTCGGACGCCAAAATTAGACTCGCCTTTTGCAGGGAAACTGTTGTTGTACGTGCACAACTTATGACTATGACGACTGTTACTACATAAAATGACAGTAGTAGTGAAAAAGTGAATTCACACTTGACACAACTACAGCGCTAATTAAATTCTAAAAAAGGCTAAGGCTGACTGGGCGACCAAACGCGTAAAACTTGTATTATTTAAATATTTGCTTTCCACATTCGACTCCACACCGAAGAGACACCACCCCGAAATCTTCTTGTGTAGTAGAGTACAAACGAAAACTCTCATAATTCTCATCAACATCAACCAATAATATTGGGCTTGGTTGGGTATCCGATAACCGAAAACAAATGTCTCTGACAGACTGCAAGGTTGTTGTAGACCACCTACCAACACTATTCCATTTATTTAGCCCTTATACTGCATTTTTACACACTAACTGCTAAATGGAGTATTAGTCTATGGAGTCAGAAGAGGAGAGGAAAGAAGGCTTAGAAACCAACGTCACATATAGGTAATCTTCTGTGTCATCTGGTATTTTCCTACAGAATTACGGCTCAAAGTATCTATAAAAATTCAAACCGGCGCAGTTGAAATAGCAAAAAAAAACTCTGTTAATGAGTGAGGGAGGTTAGGAAGCAACTAGAGAGAACAAAATAATTATACAGCAAGGCCGCATGAAAGGACTAAAACAACGCCAAGGTAAACAATAATACTAAATCTTTAAATATCGTGTAAATTACACCATATATATCCATACACTACCTACCTACCACTACCCTACTTGACCAAGCAAACGTGAAAGTCGTATTATATAAGCTATAATTATAATTGTCATTGCTACTTCAGTATGAACGTGGTAGCTTAAGTATTTTTAGTACAAGTAAGTCAGACCAGACAGTCAACAGTGGCTTGTGGTGGTGATCTGATAGTCAATTGGCATTATTGGCAATCATCAGCAGGTTATTGTCTATCTAAAAACTAACTAACAATGAACTAGAGAAGAAGCGAAATAAATATGCATTTCCCTGCAGGCTCAGTCAGGGAGGCCGCAAAATGAAAAGTGTTTCTCACAAGGCAAGGGATTTATTCTCTGTCTGCCTCAAGTTTCGTTATGTTGTACTCTTTTCATGAGTGAGTGATGTTTCAGAGAGGTGCCTACCGTATAAGTAAGAAAGAATACCGTGGCCGTATGGCCGTACAAGAATCTCTCTCTCTCTCTCTCTTTCTCTGTCTTCTGAAGTCCGAATGGGATGGGATAGCACAGAAAAAAGGAAAGAAGAAAAGGAGAAGGAGAATATGTATTATTATATTATAGGCATCAGGCATCCGTATATACGTATTTCGTATTGATGGAGTACAAGAGTGACGACAAGGAGTAGTAAATGAGTAAAAATACTATGTATCTGTAAATTTACATCCTATTTACCCTTCCTGATCCTTCCTTACTTTTTTTGTACTGCACTTTCTGTAGTTCGTGTATGGGGATTGCTGAGACAGAGAGAGAGAGAGAGAGTCAAGGCAGGCAGGCAGGCAGGGGGCAGGGAGACAACCAGAATTGAGGGGCACGTGGTAAGGGATTTTGTATTAATGTATAATATATTAATCGCATGGGTGAAAATTATTTATACGCAAGGATTCATTTTTACACAAGTTTTTTTTTTTATAAAAAACCTGCGACTTCCACTCCACAGTACAGGGCTTGTCAATTGTTGTAAGTTAATTGTTAGGCTAAGTTTGTAAATTGTTGGTAGCAAGCAAGGCAGATTGTTGTTTTTTGGTGAGAAGAGAAGAGGTGAGGAATTAACTGGAGATGATCTTTGTTGAAAAATACAACGAGCCTGCTTCAAATTGCAGTTAAAATTTAAACGCACTTGCTAGTCTTATCTTATCTTGCAGAAGGTCTAAAAATAATTTTTTTGACATAATATATTGTATTTTCCTGCAGAATTAATTAACGCGACAGGTCAAATTCTTGTTCAATATTTCCCTTTTTCCAAGTCTTATCAGTCAGCCAACTCAGCCAGCAGCTAAGAGCCCGTTTTTGAAACAAGATCAAAGTTTCTATAAAAATTCGTAAACGGTGGAGTTGAAATAACAAAAAAGTTAATAATGAGTGAGGTTATCTCGTTATTAGCAAGCAGCTAGAGAACTAAATTAGCAAATCCACATAAATTAAAGGAGGACTAAGGGCATGGAAAAATTCTACTAAATCTTCAGGTAGGCATATCATTCATAATATTGAATATACACCGATTTATTACACCACCACCACCACACTACCACTTCGTTTATACAAGCTATAGTTATATTGCTACTTGTTGAGTATGAAGGACTCCTTCCTGTGCCAGTTTTGCGCTAAATGTCTTTTTTTGACCAAGAACCCTGAGATTTCGTACTTACGTATACGTGTACCTATATCTTAAAATCTCGGAACGGCATGATGATGTTTTCAGGCTATGAAATGTCGCGATACTCGCGATGGCGATGATGAGTGAGTGAGGTTACCTTGTTAGCAAGCAACTAGAGAACTAAATTAGCAAGCCCACCTTAAAGGACTAACACAACTGCAAGGCAAAGATGCTACTAAATCTTCAAGTATCATAATATACGTACACCAACTATTAACTATACACTACCACTACCTACTTAAACACTTCCCTTCCCTTTACACTTTAAGCGATTTGAATGAAAGTCGTATTATATAAGCTATTATTGTTATTGCTACTTTCAGCATGAACGGGGTAGTATTGTTGTTAATAGTACAAGTCAGACCTGACCACCTGATCTGATAGTCAATTGTCAATCATCAGCAGGTCATCTATCTAAAAAGTAACAAGAAACTATATAATATATCGTGTAGGTACCGTAGGTAGATCAAAAAAGAAGCGAAATATGCATTTCCCTGCATGCTCAGGGATTGATTCTCTGTGTGCCTCAAGATTCGTTATGTATACTCTTCATGAATGATGTGATTTTATGTGATTCTTGTCAAGTCAACGTCAACGTCATTACCATCATCATCGTCAGATTTAGATGAGCAGTCACGACGAGAACGAGTAGTAGTTGTCTAGATTAGCACACTGTAAATTATATATTGTTACAGACACACACAGTGTTTGCCTGATTAAACCAGATTCTAGTCGTGGTCGTGAGAGAAGTGAGTGTTTCTGAAACAGTGATTCTGCTGAACTAGCAAAAAAATGGAAGGTGTCCAAATTGAACATTTGACAAATAACTCGGGAGCAATCCCAAACGGGAATCCTTTGGCTAGTAGACCCGGTGAAGCCATGGAGGAAGCTGAGTCCGCTATGAATGGCCAGTTAGAAATCGAGATTCCGGCAGCAGACAGACAAGGAGCTATTCATACCATTCAGCTGCAGTCCCCGGGCGGTAACAGACATATCGTGGAAGGGCTGGTGGTGACCACGGCCGCAGGAGGATCCGGGGGAGAGGACGGTGAAACTACGACTTTATTCCATCCTACGCAGGCGGGTACGTTTCTAATGCCAGCTACATCAAATCATCATCACAACCACTTGACGTCATCAACAACTTCCACGATGTTTACGTCGGCGTCTCCATCCTGCGACGTGATTACCGCAGACTTTGCAGATCACCCTATCCTGTCGGGACTGCAGGTCGGGCAGGTCGTAACAGTGACTATTGGCAAGGATGGCGAGATTATTGTTCACGTGCCCTCCTCCGCAACGGGTTCAGACAAGCATGGGGAAATGCAGCAGGTGATGGTTCTCCAGTCAGCCAAGAAAATTTCGGAGGAGCCTCCTCCCAATGAACATCGAGTAGAGATCAACAGCCCATCTCCAAAGCCGGTCGTTACCAATCTAAAACACAAGAACAGGCAAGTGAAACATTATGAGTTTCTGATTTTAGACAATGTGATGTTCATTTTCATTTAGTTAATTTAATACTAACCCTGTAGTCCATTATATATATCCCATGAAAATAGCTTACAATTTTAGTTGTTGAGCATGCATAGCCTTAATACTACGTAGGGAATTATAAATAAAATTTGATTGTGATTGTATCTACAGTGTTGCGCAATATGTCAAATCTCCAACATCGACGCTAAAGGAGGACGGTCGGTGGAAATGTGACCATTGTGATGCATCATTTAAAATGAAACGTACTCGCGACATGCACCGGGACGTGATCCACTTCAAACTCAAATATAATGTTTGTCATGTTTGCGACAAGCCATTTAAGTGGCCGAGCGCCCTGGCCGCCCACACAAAGATACACCTGGATATACGCGACTACAAGTGCGAACTATGTCACATTGGTTTCAAAACCTCTTCGGGGCTCAAAGCTCACCAGGTCGTCCACCAGACGGCTAGGGTATTTATGTGTTTCGTTTGCGGCAAAGGATTCAAAACGAAGAGGGCGGTTAATGTACGTTTTGCACATATTGTACTTCATGCTCAATCAACAGTATTAATTATTTAAATGTCTGGTTATGAATGCTTATCGATGCTATTTTCTACTCATGACTAGGCCCACGAAAAAGTGCACATCAAGGGAGCCAAAGCTGTAGGTGCGTCACAAAGTAACCCCACGTCGACGTCCTCTGCAACTGCCTTCCTTGCTAGTCCACACCAATTGCAGTCGGCTACCTCCACTGCTACAATGTCATCCACAACCTCCCCGGATCCCCTTTTAGGCGTGCCATAGACAGAGTATGGTAACAATTAACAATTTCAGTTCAGCTAACCAGCTGATAACATAGTGTAAGTTTGATACATGATAACGTTAGTTAGAGTATTGTTCGAGGTTAACTCTGAGAAGTTTTGTTAAAATAAAGAATGCATGAGATTCCATCCAGCTGCAAAGTTAACGTATAGTTTATATTCGTATTTATTAACAATGTCATCCACCCACATGGTACATTATCATCATTGGCGTTACAGCCCGTAATACAGACAGAGTGCCATGCAAAAAAAGGAACAAAACGCATCCGAATTTAAAGCTAGAGTCTGATATTTCCAGTAGTAGTTTTTATGTAGTCTTACAAGTAAATAATGAGTGGGACATGTATCGCGTCATATATTTTATTGTATAATCCTTATATATTTACTTATTTAAAATTTAAATATACCAATCGACTCAGCAGCACTTTCATTTACACTCCCACATTTAAAATATTTCCGACGCTGGAGGACGACGACGGCCACAGAGAGCTTTTTCCCCAGAGAGAGAGAGTTGTTTCATTCCTAAAAATCTACATACCTACCTACCCAGGTAGCAAACCTTTGTTCACACCTGAATTTTCACTTTTTCCCCAAAAGATGGTACATAGTGCATCCCAGCCCTGGGCTGTTTCTGTCTAAAATGTCAAGTTCCCCCATCAAAAATTTTTTACCTGGTGTCGCCTCAATTAATATTTTTATGTATGGGTATTCACGAAATATAAAATTCCTATTCAATGTCAGTGTCTAATTTCAATTAAAAGTTACTTAGTTTTGTTACATTAACGACAAACTAATTAAGCAAAGTTGTGGCAGGTAAAACATCTCAAAATCCACTCCTTTCAAGAGAAAAAGTTTCGGGATCGGGATTTTTTTTATTGGAATGAAACAATCATGGAAAGCATCTGCTGACCTCTTTCCTCCACCACCAGTCCACCCACACACACGGGTCATCAATCATCATGTCACGCAACTTACATTAACACTGCGTACCTTACTTAATACAAAAATTTGACAATTATTAAGCATCCCACAAGCAATAGCATAATGTGGTTGTTGTTGAGATACTTAAAAAATGCTTAAAACATATATAATAATTCCACTCCGGCATTAAACTTTTTATTACCAGCTCCGAAGTACGTACTGTTTAATTAAAATCATATACGAAGAGTTATATAAATACACAGCGGTGGCTGCTATACTAATTAAATTATTGCTACTACACTAATTGCAATACTACCATTGTCACTTTTTTCAATTCTATGTAGTAGTAACATGATTTCCAATACACACAGGATATTATGCTACCGGATTTACATAATATTTATTATGAAAACCGGACCGGTAACTTTGCTACAAAGTGGTCGACGAACATTGTACAAAAAAAAGCCATAACTGTCATCGTATGTTTTTCTTTATATATTTACAATACAATAATAAATAGTTATAATTTTTTATTGTGAGGTGTCCTACAATTACACTACATACTAGAGATTCACATACATTAATATTTTTAGAATATTAACAAGATAACAATCTGCGCACGGCTATGCATGCGCATGCACACACGTTTATTATTAGGTATTATTATTATTATTATTTTACTAGGAATATTTTTTTCTGTTAGTTCATGATCAGTATATAAAATGTTGGAGGAATTTCGTCATTCGTTATATGACCACGGCGAAAAAGGGGGAAGATTTTCAAGCAAGGAGGATTATTAATTTTGGGCGGCGGCATCCACACCACACCACACTAATGTGTGACCACCAAAGTTTTGTTTTCTCTGTCATTTATTACGAGTGTATGTCGTGTCGAGACCAAAAAGTGTAAATATTCGGATGAGCGTTTATTGCAAATGACTAATTGAACAGGACAACATTACATTATGAAAGGGAGTGCAAGTCGTGTTGGGGTTTTTGTTTTCTCTCTTTTTTAGTTAGTTCATCGAAAGCAAAAAGGGCCACACAACCAACCACGGTTCCATACTTGGGTTTAAAAAAGTTTGGACTCGAGACCATCTGGAAGGAAATAACTAGGAAGCATAATAATATACTTATATAATTTGCCAAAGAAATTGTCGATGACAAAAAAGGCTCTGGCTGGACAAGAGTCTTCCTCGGGGACAGGCTAACGCATGACGACGACGTTCAATTTCACGCTAGTTTAATATCCTTGTATAATATAGCGTTGTAGCTATTTGGCGAGGGGAAGATGAGGCAAGGGTACAAACAAGGGTTAGTTGATTTGCATTGTACAAAAACTTGGGTCTTTCTTGTCTTGGGTGGTGGTAGCAAAGTAGATCCGATGGATTGACGACATTCACGTGCTCGAGTTTTTCCGCGAGGAGGATCTATCCTTGGAGGACTTGAGACTTAGCCCTCCATTGCTGCTGCACGTGTTGGCGCTATGGTGTGTTCTCATGGGAGGGGGAGAGGGGGATCTGGATGGCGGGGGCGATTGTCGACTGCGATGATGATGGTGGTGGTGGTGGTGACCTCCTCTGGGATTTTTGCTGACAGGTGAGGAAGATCTTGACCTGCTGTGGTTGTAAGTACGCTCCTGTTCGTTGTGCTGTTGATAGAGTTTGTGGAGGTGGTGATGGTGTCGGTCCAACCTCCCGTCCTCCGGCTCACTGTCACTCATGTCTACTAATTCCGATGATTCCGAGCGGACGGGCGAGGAGGAGCGACTACTCCTCGGACCGTCGTGCTCGTCGGGGTCGTCATGGAGCGGGGAGTGAACCACTCGACTGCTGGAATGAATACTGTTATTGTTGTGATTATTGGATTGATGAGGCTTGTGGTTGTAGAGGAGCCGGTCCATGCTCAAATTGTTGGGCTTGTTGCTTGTCTTCGTTGTGACATTGGATGTAGCGGTGCTACTAGTGCTTATCAAGTTGAAGGCAGAGTGCTCACCACCCATGACCAGTGGTAAGGGAATAGTGGCCGGGGGGGAGTGATGGTGTTGAGGGACTAAAGATAATGCCTCCGCGGCCACCTGCATCGCCCCTGCCATCACGGACGAGTTTGGAGGGAGGGGAAGGAAACGGTTGTTGTGTTGACCGGCTCCCGCCGCCGCTGCTGCTGCTTGGAGAAGATGATGATGAGCATGGCTCACGGAGAGATGGTGGTGGGGGAGGGGGTGGTGCACTCCAGAGACTGCTACTCCCGAGGAGATGGGCGTCGTTGAGGGGGAATGGTCTGAGTCCTGGCTGCCGGAATGCTGATGATGGTTGAGATGCAGGTGATGATGGTGGGAAGGAAGCGGGTGGGAGACTGGTGGCGGGGAAGGGGATGTGGTGCCCGGAGAGGGTGGTCCACCCTGGCATCCCCCCAAGCTGACCGGAGAGGTCTTTCCATGCATTCCGAAGGGCTTCAATAAATTCATCCTTTGGTGCCGTCTCCATTTTGCCCGTCTATTGGAAAACCAAACCTGAATTGGAGACAAAAACAAATAAAAAGGAAGGCAATTGTAATCATCTTTCCATTGTGCCCGGAACGAAAAAACAGTGAAAACAGAAAAAAAACAACAACTTGACTCAGTATATATCTTTTTTTTTGACTTGTCAACTTTTACTTGGGACATTTATTTCCACCTTCCTCCCACACTGCTCTTCACTAATTTCTCTTACTCTTAGCCCAGTCTCAAATATTGTCTCTCCACAATAAGACTATATAATTATAATAGGCTGTCACAACAAAAAGGTTTTTCTTTGAGAGCATCATCATCATCATCATCATCGTCCCCAAAAAACTGTCAAGTCACAAGGAAAAGACTATAAAATTTAAAAAAAAATGTATTGAATTGATAAAAAATTGACAATGAAACTGATTTTGCTGTACCCATTTCGGAAACAACGCTAACACGGGTGAGTGGTGACTTCCCTTCCATGAAATGAAAATATTTATAGTTTTTCGTCGCTCGATCAGGTAAAGACTATAAAATTTAAAAAATCAGACAACGTTATAACAGTGCATCTGCAAAACGGTGCATTAGCAGCATGCAAAACAAAACAAAGTTGAAAAATAAAACTCAAAACTAACAAAAAAAACTCGACAAACTTGAAACGATTTATTAAAAAAAATCATTTTCTCAGAAATAAAACTCTTGAACATTTTTTTTTTCAATATTGGAAATGGAAAGAGATTATTGCTATTGCCAATTATAGAAGAAAAGAGTAACGGTACTGTTAATAACTAGGAGTGAAAACAATATTGCTGGGAAGCTTCTTCTAATATCCATGCAAATCAGCAGAAAAGCTTGTAGTATGTATACCCCTCATCATCAACCACCCGTACCCACCCGTGCACACACTTTTTTTTACAAGTTATACAATACAATACAACCTTGTACTTTGTACCACCTACGAATACGACGAGCACCACTTTTACGACTAATAAAATCACCACCACCACCACCAACATTTACAAAAGCTGAATGAAGCAGCAATAACAACAGCAAGAAAAAAAAAAGCAATCGAGCAAGGTTCGCATCGTGCATCAAGCACCACCACACCGAGAAAATAATAATAATAATAATAATAATAATAACACAACCTCATCACAACTCCAATTAGTCACAGTTGTCAATCTTGAAGAAAACGAGGTACACGTTTTTTTGAGCCTTGAGCAAAGTAGACATCTCTCCCCCGCCTTAAACTTGTCCAGAGGAGGAACAAGAATGAAAATGAGAACAACCTGATCCTCCAATGATACGCATGATTTCATTTGGGTGCTGATGCTGATGTGGTATAGATATAGGTATATTTTTTAAAAATATAATACATATACTGACTGAATAAGTACCCCACAAAACGCCACGCTCAAATCTTCACCTGGCGTGAAGCCATTTTTGCCTGGTCCAGAAGAACCACATGAAAAATCTGGCAGCAGGCTTAATATTCCTTGCGGACGTAATGCCAGTCCGCGAAAAAAACCATCCCTTCAGTTCAGTTCAGTTCAGTTCAGACCACGCTCCCCTCAAACCACGGTTTTTTTTAAAAATTCTCTCGCAAAGGTTTCAGGTTTCCTTTCATCAATCTTTCTTTATATATAAGAATTAGATGGAAACTGAGACTCAACTTCGTTAGCCCCTTGTTTTCTTGTTAGTAAATCGAGGGACAAAAGGGATGAGACTGTGTGTGAAGTGATCTGATGTAGTTAGGAAAAAAGGTCCTTCTGGAATTCACATAGGATGGGGCTCAATTAGACGGATTTAATGGACTAACACCTCGCTTCCCATCGTGACACCTGTGGTGCCTACCATTGTCCATGTCTAAACAAGGATCACACGTCATTACTGAGAGAGAGAGAGAGAGGAAAATCCTCCGGTGATATTTTTACTACTACACGGCCTGTTTTTTTTACAACTTTTTTATTCTTCAACGAGGAGTGAAAACCTCTCCTGTGCAATCCTCTTGGTATTATGCTCGCCCAGCATGAGAAATATTAAACAAATGAGAAAATTCAAAAATCCACAGAAAAAGATTCAGACGATGATGATGAGGATGAAGTGGAAGTGAAAGGGAACTCGGGATTTTTTTTTATCATGTCACGAAGAATGAAACTTGAAATTGCTCTGTGAGCTTCTGTTTGCTCCTGATTTTGAAATACAACAGGGATGAGCATGAAAGCAATCTGAAAAGGGTCATTGGCTTGAGGATCATCGCATTATATTGCTGAGTTGTTGGGGGATTTAAGTATATATATTTTCGAACAAAAGTAACAAAAAAAAACTTCATGTAAGCACAACCTCACCACTACCTGCTCAATGGAACTTGTTAGTTAATTGTCATTTTTATATTATTCTGTCGTAATTACAAATCCCTCTCCTGTTTTTTCTCCTTACGTACTTATTTAATAATAATAAAAAATAACAATGACATGCAAGAAATTCACTTGGAGCAATCAGATTCCCTTGGGGTGAGCAAAGCAAAAGAATAGAACATTGTTAATCGAATATATATCTTGTGCTTGACTACCAACTGAGTTAATTATCATTGTCTTTTGTCATCATGACAAAATGTACTAATTCTTGCATACCTCTCAACCTAACATGCAAACATTGCAAAAAAAAACAACAAAACATGAATGCAGACTGCAGAGACGAGACGCATCTCTTCTCTACCCTGTAAGCATTTTCCCACCTGAGCATTCTCAAATTTTTTAAATTTCTTCTGTCGGTGTCGTCAGACCCAACTTTGTCGTTCGTCAATATGTGTACCACTATTTGCAGCTCAATTAGCAGCTCAAAAAGATCCGAGTCGATTACGAGCCTTTTTATTATTTTTGCTAAAGGGTCACCTTTGTGTAACCACGGATGGTCTAGGTGAAAGCCGGCTCAAGAAGGAAGATCATTGCTTGCTCATTCTTGGTTTCACATTCCTTCTCTCCCAATTATTCCTGTTAGGGAGTGCTAATTCTTCCAAGAATTTATACCGACGGAGAGCGCATTGTCAACATTTGCCAGACTAATTTCAGCCTCTTCTGATAATAATAATTTTCCAAGAAGTGACATTGGCCACGTTGGAAAATAATGCTGTGTGTGTGAAAACATTAACTAGGCTTCTTCACCACACACAATTTTTAATATATTGCAAGAGAAAACAGTTGCATCATCATCACCAATCACCACCACCGCCATGCACCACCTTGAATGTACTTCTGCACTTCTGCTACTGCTCGCACATGAGACCCCAGCCGTTTTTTCTTCTTCTTCATCTTTTTCCTCAAAAGTCAATATATTAGGGGCTTATAGGGAGAGAGGGAAGAAAAGGGGGTGAAAGAAATATATTGTTTTTAATGGGAGTCTCGACCAAGTCTTTGTGCAACTCGTTGTAACACAATGTGACCAAGATCTACCAACTTTTTTAAGCTATTATTATTTTTTATGATCGTATTATTATGCAAACAAGAAAAGGTGTGAGAACGTAACAGTTGTCGTCTCCTCCTGGGTTGTTGGGAGCCTCTCTTAATAAAAAAGAAAAAGAAAGATATACCTATAACTTCACATGATTACCTCTGCCTACCTTTACCCCCATCCCCATGCCTTCATCATCGATAGTAACACGCACACACACACACACACAATTTTTCATTAAACCAGCCGAGGAAAACCAATCAATTGAACAATAGAGACGGAGAGTGGTTAGAAAAACAAGTGCCAAAGTCAAGTCATGATGTCAAAAAAACTATATATATATATGTTTTTTTTTCTCTTCTTCCCCACCACCACCAATACCACCACCCTCCTTATTACCACCTTTTCATTGTGCTCCTCGCTAATTCCTATTCATCCCTTTTTTCGCAGATTGATTAGATTTGGACTCTTTTTTCAGGTGTAAATACATGGATTAGAATAACAAACGAGGCTCGTTTTTGTCATGTCAAACACTGACTTGGCATCGTCGTCGAAGTCGTTGTCGTCGTCGTCCAGGGGCGAAGTGTGATGAAAATATGCTGCGAGAGAGAGAGAGAATCGAGCCTGAGAAAAGCCTGAGTGTATAATACATAATAGGGTTCAGAAAATCTGTCATTTTTACCTTCTCGGTTTCTTGGTTAGACCACGTAATATGTCACAGAGAATTTAGTCTGGGAAGATAAAAAGGCTAATATGTAACTTATTCACTTTGTATTATTAACAAGAAAGGCAGCCAGATGACATTGAAAATTAATTTGGGGGTGGAAAGAATAGACAGAGAGAGATGGAGAGGAATTGTGTATTTCTTTTATTTTTGTATTCAAGGGTGTTATTATATCCTCGGCATTCCCGTCCCCCCAGCTACTACTTCTTCAACTAACTTTGTCTGATTTATGCACACTCCTGACAAGCCGATTTTCTCTATCGACTCACCGATTCACCAAAATGGTGGCCGCGGCCGTGATGTAACTTCTTCTGTCTACTATATGCGTGGTGCCTTGTGTGCCTGGCTCACATTTTGAAATGGTCGGAATTGGAATGCCTGCCTGGGCCGAGTTGCACATTATTGTGCTGAGGTGGTGTACGTACGTACACGTACGAACACACAACCACGAAAGCACAACAATACAGTCTCATCGAGAAAAGGAGCTGCATTGACATGTAATAATGGAAATAATGGTAATAATAAGCATTCATTACTTTTTCCCACATATTTTTTTTCACTTTGCTTCAGAGCCCATCTTCTCCTTTTCATCTCTTGAGGAGGATACATGTGTGTGTGTGTGTGAGTGAGTGAGGAGGATACCATTATTTGGTGGCTCTTGACGCGGTGTTATGTTGCTCCGTCCACACGAGAGTGCATAAAAGGCAACATAAATAAATAATGAATAACAGTACCTACACTTGTGTAATGATAAATAATGAAGATAATGGGAGTGAACGCATCATATCGGTTGCGGTAAACTATTTACGGAGATTATTTTGACCAGTTTTAAGCATTCGTCAAGAAGACCATCTCTCTCTGACTCCTCTGACGCTTTTCCCCGTGTGCATTTTATTTTCGCTCCCAAAGTCAACAGAGGGAAGAGGGGAAGGAAGGTGGCAATGGGCCTGAAAAGTGGTGGTGGTATGGTGGTGGTGGTTGTGGACCAGGACATGAGATGAATTGATCTCATACCGAGAGACTAATGTGGTCAGCTATAACTAATGCTTACAAATTACATGTGAATTGCAACCATGACTAGAGGATTTGTCTTGGCCACGCTCACATCTTCTTGTTACACACACACTGGCTGCGAGAGAGACAGATTTCATATCAGAGAGAAGAAGACGAAAAAAAAAGTTGGATTTCATATTGTAGATTTTTGTTTAGAGTTGAAAAGCAAAAAGGATATATAATAATGATGATGACGAGGGGAATCTTTCTCAGGATGACCTATAATATAATATCTTATTGTTGCTCTGTGAAAACTGGTCGAACGAATGATGATACATATTATGTACAAAGTGTATAATACTATGAGCCTGTGCAGTCAGGCTCCCTTTGAAAGTGAGCATAAATGGTGCAGGACTGAAATGATCTTCTGGAAAATGACGACTTTTCTGATCATGGCGATGATGATGATGATGACGATGATCGTACAAGATGAAAACGTCACTTGTGATTATGCTCAGGGACCTGCCTACATTTCACTCTGGTCGGTGGTGCTTCACCAGAGCTCTAGCTCTGGGAGAGCTTCATTGCTTTTGCTACCACTGCAACTGACGGGTTCCTTTGAGAAGACTAGTTTTATCTGATCCTCTTGTACAAACGAAAACGAACGAGGAAGCAACCTTGCAACTATCATTCAAAGTGAATGTTATGATGATGACCATTTTTCTACCATGTGGGGCTCCTCTCACCTCCCTCAACGGCAAGGAGAGGGACACACAGGCACATAGTCTCTTCTTTTTCGTCTTCCTCTTTTTTGAAGGTGTAAGCGTGTGCGTCTCATATTCCTGCTCAGGGAGGCATGAACAAACGTTCAAAGGGTGAAGTCAGGAGTGATAAAGGGGAATTCAAGTCTTGTGTTAAATATTATTATTATTATGTTGTTGTTGCATTGCGTACTACTTATGTGTCCGTATTATGTTCCATTCCATTACATTTTCTGTGTGAGTATAGTGCAAGAGAAATATATTAATTTCTTGGCGTGATCAATGCGCGTTGATGTGTGACTGATTGCGGGACACTGTCAGCTCTCCCTGTCGCTCCTGCAGGGATAATCATAACAAATAGGAAATAATCAAGATATTTCCACCACTCGAACGAAGCACTCCCCCCACTAACCCCACACCACCTAGGATGAGTTGGCATTCGTCTTGTGCCTATTTAAATGTATATTTCATCTTCCCTGTCTGTGTTATGCAACGCAACGCGCAACGCGCACATTCCCCAATTCAAAACGCCGTGTACAATCGAGCGAGATATAGATAGATAGGGAATGATAATAATAATAATTTTTTTTCTCTATTTCTTTCTCTATCCCCTTTCGAGTGAGATGCATAAAAATAGCTGGTCGGCTCTTTGTCCTTGTCTGCATTCTCTTGATGGAAGGTCACGCATGTCAACTTTGTAACGTGACTCTTTCCTCTGCTGCAGCATTCCCCATTCTGAATCTTTTGATAAATTTCGGGGATAATATCCGTTTTATTCCCCTTCTTGGCTCTCAACTAATCGTAAGCTGACTTTTCAATGGGAGTGAGCCAACTATATCCTCAAATGAAAAATCATCCTCTTCAAGAAGAAGAAGGAGATCGGAGATCCAAGAAGAGTCATATCGGTATCCGTTTTGCATTGTTCGTTACATATGTTTAAAGCAAGCGGAATTTTTGTGAGAGGATGGCAAGCGAACTAAAAAAAAAGTATACATTATTAACATTGGATTTTTGGCATTTGATTAGTTACGCAAGGGCTATACGCAGAAGGAGTTACAAGCTTAAATGGAAAGCGGATAGTAATTTTAATTAATTTGCAAACCGACAACAGGTCCAAAAACCCGAACACCCTATATATAATTCCTATTCTTTACAAACACCAAAAATGTATAGGTATATTTATATATATATTTTTTTTATATTAAAAAGATTCCTTTAGAAGGATGAAACAAAATGTACACAAGAGAGAGAGAGAGAGAGGGAGAGAGAGGTGAAAAGGAGGGAACCAGGGTTTCTAATTAATATTCACCTGAACTCTAGCCTCGGACAGGCTGGTTTTAGAGGCGAGACGTTCCCTCGTTGTAACACAGGGGTAGTGCGACTTTTGAAACTCTTTCTCCAACTCTTGCAGTTGCTCGGGTGTAAATGTGGTACGATTCCGGCGAAACTTGGGCACCTCACCGTCACTATCAGTCCCACTGATTGCTCCACTCAAGGAAGCATCCTCGGAGTTGCGACTTTCCACTTCTAAAAAGGAAAAGGCAAAAACAAAAAAAAACAACACACAGTTTATTAGAGAGGCTTATTTTCATTGTCAAAAATGATTCTCTACTAATAACTTTCAACAAACTAACGCATCAAATCATCGTCTTTCAAGTTTCACATATTATTGCATTATATTATCCTTTTCTAATCACCATGGTATTCCAATTTTGTTGGGTGAAAAGAGTGGAGATGGGGAAAAAAAAGAAGAAGAGCACACTGCTCCGGCTATTCATCCCGACTAACTGATGATGATAATGATGATGGTGGTTTTTCTCTTGTTAAATGACTTGCGTAAATTGGATCCATCAAATTAATATTAATTAAGTGTAAGTCTAACAAGTAAATAAATAATGAAATGAGTGAGTAAGTAACGTAGCCAGGAAAACGTATCGCGATGAGGGTTGGTTGAATAGCCCAAATAATATGATGCATTACACAGCCTTTTTGTAAAGTACACAATAATGCTGGTTGCTGGTTACTACTACTATTCTCTGAATTTCCCTGATTTTTTTCCCTATTTCTTTTCGCCATAAACCAATTACTCGAATGAAAAATGATTGTGAGTGACTAGCGCCCTTGTATTAACTTCTTCTTTTTTCCTCTCCTCTCGCTTGACAATCCTCCTTCTCTCATCATCCCCATCAACAGACGTCAACGTCACCTCAACACTACCACCATCACCACCACCACACAATATTATTTTCTCTTTCTCTCGGCTTGTTATCATTTGTTAATTGTGTGATGGTGATAATGATGTGTAGTAAATTATAACAAGAAGACTTGGCTTGTTCTTTGGCTCTTTCACGTGGGGAGACTCAGATGGGATGATAATACCCCCTGTCAAGGTAAGTAGATCCTTTGAAAAGGCTCCTTCAGATGCTTGCTCACTGTAAAAAGCTACCAGCAAGTTAGTCACTCATCAACTTAGTCGCTCTTGTTCTTAAGATACAACGCCACCACCTCACACCTGAGCAGAGCTGAGCTGAGCGAGAGAGAGAGAAAAAAAAGCATTTTCTTTTGCTACCCTCATTATCCTCTACAAATTGGAGTGAAAAGGGATTGCATTACACACACACACACACAGCCCACAAAAATATACACAACCTGTGCAAAGAGAGGCTCACTGTGTCCATTTTTTGTGAAAGAAAGAAAGAGAGAGAGAGAGAGAGAGAGAGAAAAAAAAACAGACGCATCATTGATTCGTGTTGAGCTAATCTCATTCTTCGTGTATTCATCATCATCAGCTCATTTAGCAGAGGAGCAGAGGAACAGCACATATATAACAGCAACCAGAACCACCACCACCACCTCGAAGAAAATAGCGTCATGATGACAAGTTGCATGAATTGGATTGGATTTCTGGGTGCTCTCCTTTATTAATGATGATGATGATCATCGGGACGCGGAGAACCTCTATTCTTGGTTGTGACATAAAAAAACGACAGGCTTTTTTCTTCTTCTTTTGCTTGTGCTCATATAACAACATATCCCCTCCCCTCATAAAATAGCAACAGGTGCGGGGCTCTCTCTGCCTTCTTTTCTCCTCTGATTAGCGAAACAACACGGATGCGCCAAGTGGCGTATCACCACCAATAACTTTTTTTTGGTATGGTGATACTGTCAAAAGTAAACTTGATTCGGCTACTCCAACAACCACGTCCAACACGTTCGCCACCACCACCACCACGCGGAGGGCTAAATATATACATTGTGCATGGATGGATGACGAGGAAACTATGCAAGACTTTAATATAATACGGTACGGTGGAATGACGATATGTGGTGTATAGAAATGATGATGATCATGATGGCAGCTAGCTAGTGCATTTCACTTTGTGTCCGTCATCCCAATTTGCTTTTACATTGACTACCCTTTGATATCGGAGATTGTGGAGGTTCGAACTTCGAACAGTTCGAATCCAATTCTAAAAGTTCAATGATATGAAATGGGTATGAAATTAATAACATTTTTAATGCCTTCGAGACACGACCGAAAGTCCATCATCAGCCATTTATTTATTGTATCTCGTCAATCTCACCTCGTGCACTTGCTTAAGAAAAGCCATGTTGATAATTAATTTTTTCGTAGTCATTCTCCCTCTTAGAGCTTCCCCATTCTTTTCCCCTCCACACGACAAAAAAGGTTATAAATAACACTTTGCACCATGTCGCTATGCGTATGCGTATGGATGGATGGACGGACGGACTGACTCTGGCTATTGCATTGGGTGATTTGATGATGGAACGAGGATAACTCGGCAAGGAAGAAAAAAAATACGTATATATCTGAAAAAATGTGTGTACTGTAGGTACACACATCATGTAGAGACTTCAGCAAGTTTTTGAGTTCGATGGAAAGTCGATGATGTTTGTCTGTGTGTGCGTGTGTGCATGCCAGTAATGTAATGAGAGAAGCGTGTAATGGGAATAATGGAAGGATGACAGCAATGCCATCACATCAACTGGTGGTGTGTCAGCTCGAGAAAATGAGATTTTCATACCCGTCAGCAATACTGTCCCCCGAGCGAGCATGATGCATATTTTGGATCACCAATCACCACCATCTTCTCTCTCTCCATCCATCCATCCATCCATCCCCAACGAAACCGTAGTCATTATCACCAAATCATCTTTGTAATTGATGAGAATGCCAGAGATTGATTTAAAAAAGTCCGAGGAAGTATGTAGTAGTAGAAAGAAGCACGGCAAGTATGCTAGAAAAAATGTGTAATTTTTTCCCCTTCTTCTTCTCCTCCTTCTGCTCCTTCCTCCTCTTCTCCGAACATGATAATTACTCTCATTCCTGTCATATTATATTATTAGGTATATAACTTGAATTTGCTCACCGTGTTTTTCTCGGATGGTCGGACTCTCCGAGGACGAGGGTCGCGTTGAGGACGTCGAGTGACTGCCAGGATGAGAGAGATCTGAGCTTGGGGGCTGGGACCCAACTGCGGAGGACGCCGAGAGGGAGGCCAACGCTGCACTGTGAGCTCCTCCAGGACCTCCTTGCCCACTTCCAGGGCCACTGCCACCCATGGGTGGCCATAAGTGTGCTGCAGCAGCGGCCGCCGGCCAAGGGAAGGCGTATGGGTGGTACAGGCCGGCGTATCCGGCAGCCCGGGCGAATTCCGCGGCTGCTCTTTCAGCCGCTCGGTTGCGCAATATTCGGTTGATGGACGAGACGCTCGGTGCCGTGCTGTTTGTGCACACAGCTGGAACAACAAAAAATCAAAGGGAAAATAAAAAATTAGAAACAAGGGTTAGCGTAGTCAGTTCAGTCAGAGAGATAGGAGAGCGAGAGAAGAGAGTGAGAAAAAAGCAATAACAAATTAGTTATGGTTGCGATTCGAATTGCAAAACGAGGATTGGAACACCAATGAAAACCCTTTTTTACTGCTGTTTTTACTACAAACAGAAAAAAACCTAGTTTTTTCTTTGCAACCAACCAACAACATATCCTTCGTTCGTACAAACATTTTCATTTCAGCAGCTTAAAACGCCAACTCGTTCTCTGCATTATCACTATATATTAGCCACCTACAAGGTATACAACTCCATTATGGGTTACCACTTAACTTGCTGCTGCACTTGCAACTCAACTCGGATCGCGAGATGATCGCATTCATGCATCCCGTTTTCTTTTTTTACCTCCTCCACACACAAGACAAGAGACCGGAATGATGAAAATTCGCGATAATAAATCGCAATGCTAATTGCTCCCACTAAAACAATATCCATCTTTTTCCCACTAATTCGATGATATATAAATAAACTCGGATGTGCATTGTGTACACAACAAGCCATAATACCCCCTTGCTTAGCTCACCACCACCTCAGCGGAACCCCCCGATAGTAATCAATAATCAAGGGGAAAACTTGAAAATGGGTAAAAAGGTATGCTACGTATATATACTCCTACTCCTCCGTCTACATGATCATTATTTTAAAAAGTGGGAAGACGCCAGGACTGTTACCCATTCAATTAGCAGCACTGGTTCTACCCTAAATGCACCAATTTCCTTTGTGCATATATATATATATATACATGCATAAAGGCAAAACATTCTCACTTTTTTCTCCCTCTTCCTTCCTGCTCATCAAATCTCATAATAACAATCAAAAAAGCTAGCCTAAATGAGTCCATATCTCAACAACACACGAGTATTTTTTTTTTCATCCCTTTTTTTCCTAAATGCAACGTGAGCTTTGTTCATTATACCCACAGAAAACTGATATTTCTTCCCCTAACACCCTAATAAACAACGAATAAAGCATGGGCTTTGCTGCTAATAAATTATAAATTGAGAGAGTGGAAAAGGAGCCGCCGCCGCCGTCGGACTATCTAAGATATTTTTGCAAAGTCCACACAACTTTTATCAACCTGTGCAGACCATGTGGGCAAGGGCAAGTGGCCTGTTATCCAAAGAAGAAGAAGAAAAAAAAGAACAAGAGAAGTTGGAGAAGTTTACAAAGTGGAGTTATATATGGCGTATTGATGGTGTAATGTAATATTATGCCATGTTGTGATATGGCCCTGGCTGCCGCTCTTGCCAACCCCATCAATTATAATACACATATATGAGCAATTATTCTTTTTTTCGACTTCTTTTTCAAGATTGCAACTTCAGATAACACAAAAAACAGATTATCTCTGTGAACGAAAAAGGCACACAGGCTCATTTTGTGATTTTGCTCGTTTGTTGCTGATGATGATGTTGATGGTCCGAAAAGAGTTGGTATGTTGGTATTGTGTTGTTGGTTAGGTGTATAAGTATGCTGCATTCAAGAGCTGACTGAAAAAGTTTTTTTAGTAGCTCGAGCAAAATATTTCACACAGAGGGAAGACAGGAACTACATAAGACATCCATATTGGAGTGAGTTGGGTATAAAAATTAATAATGTCTTTCTGTAATGAATTGCAACAAGTTAAGAGATCTTAGTACGCGTGAAAACTTACCCCAACAGCAGATATCGCTCATGCAATTAGTGTTACTACACCATGATAACAACACAACAGGTAACCAACACCATCATATAAGAAGACTAGTTCACTTAAATTCACATTTTTTCCATGTTTGCTGACTGCCATGAACCATCAACCAACTCTGTGTCTGCTGACTGGGTCTCTGCAGCAGCTCTGAGCCGCTGGTTGCGAAAAAACAGAGAGAGAGATATTGATAATAATATGAGCTGCTCACTTTTCAACATTTCAATTTCTAGGGAGGGGGGGGGCAGGTGAGTGAGCACTGGGAAAAAAATCCGTGTAAACCATGGTTCCATAAAAATGGCAAGAAATTAACAAGAAAATATCATAATGGGTAAATTGCAAGGTGGAAAAAGGGAGCGATTTAGGTGAGAGTCTCGACATAATATCTAGTTTGCTGAGTTGTCTATCAAATTGGTAATGTAATGTTGTATCTATATGGACAGAAGAAGAGAGAGAGAGAGAAAAAAAAAGTGTTTTACTCCGTCGGACTTTTTTTTTCTTCTTTCTCGCTAGGTCGATGATAGTAATAATAAATGGGGAAATAATGAGTTGTTTTGTTTAAAAGGATGGCGAGGACCGACACTTATAATAATAAAATATATCATTTAATTTCACTCCATTTTCCCCCCGTTTTTATCAGTGAGCATCACACACGCAGAGAGCAAAAAGTACATGGCGAGTTGAGTGGAATATGGGAAAAAAAGAGAAAATGGATTTGTTTTATACAAACACATCATGAAATCCAATGGAAAATTTGCGCTAATGATATATAACACCCGACTATTACACCATTATTGCAATTTCAACCGGCACTTTTCAGCCCATTCCCTTTTGTGTTTTGTTGTAAAACTGGGGGTTTTGGGGGTGCATGGCACTGCGAAATTACGACGGAACATGTGTAATACTTGAGAGAGAGAGAGAGAATAAAAAGCCTCGTCAACCCTCAACAAATATCTATACACAACGACAAGTAGTGTTGCCTTTTTGCCACTTTTGCTATATAGTTTACTCCTTTGATGTAAATCCTCTTATGTGCCCAACAAACTACAACATTTTTGCTTAAAAAAAATAATTCGTGCTAAGTTGGCTTGTTGAGTGGAGGTCGTTTTTTCTGCTAAAAACGCGAAAATTTGTTTCCCCACGTCATGCAAAAGAATTACGATTACCTGAACACCCATGTCAACTCTGAAGAGGACGCATTACCAATATCTATCTACCAGCTCTACAACTCCATTAGCACGAACCCGAACCCGATCATGATGGGAATATACTTATGCAGAAAATCTCAACTTGGCGTCATTACAGGACATTCAAATCACAAATTATCAGGCAGGATAAAGGTATAGAAAAAAATATTGATGATAGGGACATGGGTCACTCTAATTATTATAATGGTGGCGTTGTTGTTGTTGTTGTTGAATGAAACCCTATCTCTATTCTCTCCCCCAGTTTTCCAACTCCAACTAGAACTTTGCAAATAAAAAATAATCCAGAAAACATCATGTCCTTCTCGTGTTGTTCCTTTGCCCCATACCAACTTTTTCCTCTATAATGGGCTTTTTGCAGAAAAACAAGCGATTAAAGGGATTAGAATTAATGTTTTATCGATAGAAATCTTTTTCTTTGCGAAAAAATATTGTCTCTCCTTGTTTCGGGGTATCGTGAGATGCCGTGTGTTGAGGAGAGTCTGCTGCAATATGATCATTTTTTTCTTGTAAAATAGTTATTATTAATCCCTTTATTCCCCAATAATACATTTTTGCTGAATTTGTTCACATGGTTGGCTCCAAACAACTCTATAAATTACTTCCCTACCAAGTTGCACGTGAGCTGTTGAAAGAGTTAGCCAAGAGTGAAACAACACACTCATCCATCGTAATATTTTTTCCCCCCGAAATATACAGATTTATCTTTCACACACCTTCTGTCTCTCTCTCTCTCTCTCTATCTACTCCACTAATAATCACCATAATATTCAGCTAAATGATATGAGATGATGGTGGTAAAGAGGATGGAGCAAAATGTGAGTTTTTTGCTTTGTTTTATTTAAAAAGTAAATTGCAACAAACCTATTTTACCTACTAATCATCCCATACGGTAATAACAGATTAGCTAAATGGGCTATAATATTTTTTTCGAGTGCATCCCAACATACGCAAACTGCCGCCGACGCAAGTAGACAACACTACTTAACATATTATTTCTTTTCCTCGGCTGCTGCCTGCCTATTACCTCACCAACTTTTTTACGACCGTGTATTACATTTACAGTATATGTAAATTCAAACGCGCTGCTAGTGCTGGCCGATATAAATGATGTTTGTGTTTCGAGTAAGTTATGGGAAGAGAGGTGAGGTGAGTGAGTAAAGTGAGTGCAAAGTGGTGGCAACGGAGATTTTTTTTTAAAGTAGGAGGAGGAGGAGGTAGTTTTTTATTCTTCCTCTTCTACTTTTTGTTTTGTTTTGTGTGTCTGTTTAGAGTTTCCAAGAGGTTGGATGGAATCCCAACAATTGTTGTTGCGATAGCCATCGCTATGTCTACAAAACATTAACAATTATAATAGTATTTCATCAAGTTTTTTTTCAAAATAAATAACTCCTAGCTAGTCATGTAGCGACTACATAGGCTGCTGTTGTTGGAGTTGGAGCATTTAGCAAAAAATAATAATAAATAACAGAAAATTATGTTGCTGCTCCTCTCTTGCCACGAATAATTACTCTTTATCCTGTAAAATAGTCTGTGGTAGTCAAATAATCGGTATGGTTAATCGGTAGTGAGTGAATCATCTCTGAACACAAAAAAAAATACCTGAGAACCACAACCTTCGCGTCTTCCTTGGTCTTGAGACATAAGTAATATAACAGCTATAACCCCGAGACGGAGGAGCGTATAGCGCATTTTTCTGAACCAGAAAGAAAAATATACACATTGTGTGTATGGGCGCAATCATCATTAAGTTTAATCATCATCGACAAGAAGAATTCACGTCAGAATGATAAACGTTTCCCAGTCTTAAATATCTTTTTTCTTGTGAAATTCTCTAGCAAGTCGTACTCGAAAGTTGTTATTCTATAACAATATATATCATTGCATTGCATTGCAGAGTTGCACCGGCGCTGCGTTTTAATATCGGGAGAAATTGATATAGTGAGGTGGGGAAAAAAATATTAAATGCCCGGTTTGGCTCCGCGACGGCCCGGTGAGCAAGTCGAGTACGACTATTAGGCAAATAGAAAATTGTTAATTTGGTTGTTGCGGAGGAAGCTTAGGTTAGGAGCTCTGCTCCCTGCCGACAAAAATTGCTCTGTTCAACAAGGATTTTTCACTTGAAAATGTTTAAAAAGTTGTTGCATTCTCAACGATTCTAGGATGCAGAGAGGCGGCTAGAGAGAGAACCTTGCTGCGTTGTATATATGATATGTAGGAAAGAAGTTTTAGTTGAGCTGTTTGCCGAGACGACGGAATATTAACAACAATTCTTGGTTGATTCAATTTTTTCCCCTTAAGCTTGCACCTTGCGTGCGTGTGCAAGTCTAAATGTAAAGTAGCAATAATAAATATATACGTGTGTATGTGTGTGTGTGTGTGTGCAGATAATTGCTCAGCAGTTTACAGGTAATTATTGTCAGTGCCAATGCTACCACTACTCCTCTCTAATTCCAGATTAGATTTTCAGCAGAAAAACAATATATATATATGTATAAAAGTTATAATCGTTGTAGCTAAGCTGCTGGCTCTCTATATAATATCCCTATGCTGCTTTGGGTATAGAGGTTGATTGATGGATGATGATGATGAAAAAGCTAGTATTATATTATATATATATATATAAGTAAATTTCAGTGTAGACATAGACGGGAAAGAGGGTTTGAGTAGCAGTAGCAGTAGTAGTAGTGCCAGCCAGTGCATCATTATTATCGTCATCATCGTCATTCCACCATGACAAGACATGCACCCATGGACTAGCTAAACTACTCCTACTCGTGTGGCGCTAATCCGATACATATACTCACCTGGCTACATCATCATCGTTTCCTTATTAAAGCCGTCGTCGTGTAGAGAATATATGGGAATTTCTTATATAGTTCACATTTTGGGGTACATGTTATGAATGACTATCAAAAAATAAAATATAGCAGCTATATCGTTATAGATTGACTAGGCAAAAAACAGGAATAATTGAAAAAAAAATATATATATATATATATAAGTCGAAGTCGCCAAATACCAAGAAAAACTCTCCAGAATTAATTTCAAGTAAGAGGTGAATCATCATCAAATCAAAAAAAAAAGATGAGATATTTTTTTCATATAAGGATATAAGCACCGCGGCGACCGCACCGCTTTTTTTAACTACATGTTTGGATGTTTAAAGTGGGAGAAACCCCCAATTCAGGAGAAAAAATGCTGCTAAATGGTTAACTTTTAACTGTGAAAGTGTAAGCCTGGTAGCAATTGCAGACAGATGATGAAAATCACAGATACGCACAACATGAACTGGTGGTGAGCAAAGAAGGGGGAAAAAATTGTATGAGAGAAATTATATCCATAATTCTTTTTTGTTTTTGCTTCTCCTCTCCCTGTCTTCTTCTTCATCATCTTCTCCCTACTGACTGATTATTACTATTATTCCTGCAATTATTATCATTTTATATAAAACATGCATTTCTCTCAACAAGCTCGCCTTTCGCAATGCAAGTTGGTTGGTATCGTTCTATTAGAAACTGGAGCAGGAGGAATTAGAAAAAGGTTAAACTAAAAAAACTCAAAGGTTTGTTTCTCTTCATATCCAGATACGAGCAGAGTGTGTATAGGTACTACATAAACACGTACGACGTCTACTACTGCCTCTTCTGTCTGAATAGAAATGCATGTGAAGGGAAGGAGTATATAGTAGCACTGTGTGTGGGATATACCCTGAGAGAGAGAGATGATGCTCAAAAGGTATGATTAGAGTGGCGACAACCAATGTTAATTTCGGATTTATTAGTAGATTTCTTAAGATGATATGATCCACATAATATGCATGCATGCACGAACAGAGGAGTTTAAATAGGTGGTGCGGTGTAGTTTAATCTAAAAGTAAAAGAAGAAAAAGAAGAAGGGAAAAAACTTACTTTGGGTAGTAGTAGTAATTCGTAATATGCATATACATATGAAAGGCAAATTAAAAGTTGATGCTTGCCTGCTTCCATCAATCCTCCGCAAAATACTAATTCCCTTGAAATAAATAACACACAAATACCACCACGCCATGGCATGGTTGCAAACCGTTTCATTTTATCAAAGACAAAATAACCCAGAGTTACTGTGTGATTTGATGTGATGATGATGATGATGATGGAGAGAAAAATACAAAAGAAACTTGTTTACTGGTATACTGACTCACTCACTCACTCACTGGCTATATACCACTGAGTGGTTAAGTGTAAAAAGGGGATACAAAAATAAATTTGGTTGAGTCTGGAGTTTTAATATACATATATACACAATACACACACACTGATGATGATAGTTATGTGTGATGAGCGAGGAAGAAAAGAAGAAAAAAAAATGAGGGAAATAATTTTTCTCCATCACGTAAATCCTCAATTCCTGTGTGAATCCACAGTTTAGCAAACAATTAAATTCATATATATATATTGTTTCGTAAAAGCTACTACAGTTCCACACGACCATTTTTTTCACAAAACAAATATACAATAAGAAGACGAGGAGAGGAAGAAGAAAAAAAAATGAAAGTATTTTCCGTATGACGTCGTGGTCCGTCGTCGTCGTCCTCCGATGTGCCTTGCATATATATATTGTGTGTGTGGATGATATCTCAAGGAAGAGGATAGAAAATAATCTGTCACTCATTTGCTAATAATATGTATAATATATGCTTGTGTGGAGGACTAGCAAGGTTGCTGTTCCCAGGCTGTAAAAATGACATTGATGTGTCGAAACCCTATTTAGAACCAACTTCACATTTCATTTATTACAGGTTGTCACCTCATTTCAGTTTCGAAACAATGAGATGACTAGAAGGCAGAGAGAGAGAGAGAGAGAGAGAGATGAGGTTATTTTTTTACTGTTTGCAAAGGAAACACTCACACATGTCAAATAAGTCACGGTAGCGTTGTTCAGGTAAACATTTACATTTGCTATTATAAAATATTACATGGGTTGTGAGAGCTTGGTGTCAGCGAGCATGTATTATTTTATTATTGTTGGTCTGAGCTGCATGCAATCCCGATGTGATCATGTTACAAGGTGGGAGTCGAGTCGAGTCGAGTCGTCGGAATCCACAAGGAATAATTTAAAGTTGTGGGATCAAATTTATAAAAAGAAAACTATAGGTAGGTATTTTTTTACTCTGCGTAGGTAGGAGCTACTACTACAGCAGGATCGAGGCTTTTTAATATATTCTACACCAGTGTGGAGGTATATGAGGAAGATGTGTCAAAACTCATCAACATTTTTCTGATGAACAAAGATGACAACTCCCTGGAATGTCAATGTCAACAAGGAAACAATGTAGTAATGAAACTTTCATAATAATAATCTGTGATTATTAGCTACTACTACCATATTACCATCGTTTAATAATAGATCCTACTGGCTACGCAGCTACTGGCTGTGGATGCTGGATGGAAATGGAAGTGGAGTCGAGCGAGGCAAGTCGTAAAATGGAGAAAGGGAAATTTCAAGAATGCAATTCTGGGCTTGGGTTGTTGGTTGGTTATTTTAAAAAGCGATTTACTTTTATTAGTCAAGGTGACAAAAGGAATTTGAAAAATGGAAGCACCTCTCCTCTTCTCCTCCTCTTGCTCCCAGCACGTTGCATTGTCTACTAATACTACCACTACCATGATGGAATTGATGGAACATTGCCACTTTTTGAGGGAGGTGAAGTGCGTGAGAGAGAGAGAGAGACGTCAGCTCAAAATTCAATAAAAAAAAGCCGGTCTCCTTCTGGCTCAATCAGTGCTTGTACTCAACTCCACTTTGTATCAATGTCAATGTCACTGTCAACAAGATGGGGTTGTCAAGTGGAGAAGTGGAATGCACCTTTGGGACAAATTCATTGAGAGAGGAAAACCAGCCGCAAAGATGAGATGATCTTGATGATGACGACAATGAGATTCAATTGATGATCCATGAGGATGAGGAGACCTGGGAGCAGCCTCCATCCAATGCACTTTTTTCCCTTCCTTCTTTATTATTGCTTCTTGTCGAAACAAATTTATTTCTTTTTGAGTACAGTGTAAATATCCCTTCATAAAACTAACTCTGCTAACCCATCTCTCCCCATCTTGCATTCTATGAGGGCCTAAGCAATAATCAAACTTGGTTGGGTAAATGTGAATAGGAGAATAGGAATCACGATGATGATGATGATGATGATGAGTCAATTATGCAACCATCTTTTTCTGTTTAATCAACATCAATCCTCATTATCCCTCCTCTCTCCTCCTTCCCCTCTTCATTATCATCACAGGGAGGACGAGAGGTGATCTCTCAGGAGGAATCTTTTTAAAAAGATACACACGTATAACAAAAGCAGCCTCTCTCAATTCTGATGTCATAATAATAATATTCCTATGAATGATATGTGGGGTGATGCAGGTGATATAAAAATAAAAAAAGTTTAGAATAATCTACCCTACTTTTTAATGCACATTTTGAGCAACTCTCTAGCTAAGAAACAAGGAAATAGAGAAAAAGTGGTGGTGGTGGTGGGGTTGGGGTTGTTGCTGAAGAAGATTGCTCAGTTAAGGTGGTTGCCGCTACATTAGCCACAACACCACTTTTCTGTCATGTTTCATTTGTTTTTGAAAAGTTGATGAGCCCCGTCCCGTCGTCAGGATGAGGATGATGATGGCGATGCGATGGGGAGCTCTCAGCTCTCGCCAAGATGATATCAAATCCGGGGCACACCACCACCGTACATCATACCCCCACCTGGTTTTGTTTGAACATAATATCTTGTCACTTCCAATCTCCTCGCTCGCACCCCATCATCCACTTTTCAGTTTCAGCGTGCTCACTCACGCTGACAGTATGTAATATGCGTAGGTAGTAGTAAAGTAAGTAGCAAATGCAAAAGTTGCAGTTTTATATAATATTATGTTTCTTCTAAAACCGGATACCGGAAACTTGCGTGAAAAAAAAGCTGAACCCTGCTGATGACGACTGCTGACACAAGTTTTTTAGACAGGATTAGGCGGCCCACAACCCGCTCATCTTGTCTCCCTTTGCAAACAAAATATTTACACAGACTACATCCATCTTGATAACGCTCTAATCCTCAGGATTAATTGAATCAGAGGGAAGAGTTGAACGTTTGAACAGAAGAAAAATGATTTAATGCTCCTGATGCTGCTCCAATCCAGTCTGGTCCAGTTATTCCCTTCATTCATCAAAAAATTATCAATGAGCAAAAGCAACCCAACCAGCTCGCCACTCCGCGGAATAAAGTCATAAAAAAACATCATGCCAGAGAGAGAGAGAGTCAGGTAGAAAAACAAAAGCCCAAAGCCTCCTCAAGTCTAAAGTTGATCTTTCTTTTTACTCCCCTGCTCTTACTCTTCCCCTGCCTGCACCTTCTGCACAATCCCAAGGAGCAATACAGAGTGAGTGTTTAGGCATAATATGCTGCAGCAAATTACAAGGGTATAAACGAGGAGAGCTATTCAACTGGCGAATACAAAAAAAGACGAAATGGATTTATTAGCGAGAAAAACAAAACGAGAAAAAAAAGTACAGCTCATCCCATACCATCAACATCATCATCATCATCCTCATCACATTTCGTTTCAAATTGATCCTGTCATTTTTTCTATGAATGAAGTTGCGGTGACCACAACAACTCCAACTGACACCCCACTGGTTATTTCCCCTGCAATACATACGTCTGCGAGGAAGGGAGGGAGGCTCTGGGAGTAACGTAAATGTGATATATATATATATAACTTTTATTGTAATATAATCCATCTTATCCATCCCAGAAGAGCATGGTAGGCAACCGACCTCCATATAATAATAATAATATAATATACTATCTGATCTGATGTATACCTATAGGGAATGTCATGTCGTACAACAACTCATGTACGTTACGTACGTATTCTCTATCTGAAAGAGTAAGCTTCACACATTTTCCAGCCGACACAACCTGCTCTTTACTCGTCCTCCTCCTTCCTCCTCCTCACCTGTGTGCACACACTCATCATCACATATCACTCGCACTCTGCGAGGCAGGCCCGAGCTCTCTCTCGGCAGGGAAAAAAATATATATATTATACTTATATTATGGTTTATCAAGAATCGCGAGACGAGTGAGTGAGTGGTGGACTAAAACACCTTTCATGTCATCAACATATTACACCATCGTTCTAGATGAGCTAGATGGTGATCAACAAACAAACTTTTGAGTCTAATATGTATATTAACCATGTAAACTGCATTGTATCACTTGATCCACATCCTCGTCGACGCTCAAATTTCCACTTGGCTTTTTTCTCCTCCGCCGCTCCCACCACCATACGCAGACCAGAGGGACGAGAGTAAAAACAGAGTCCACCTTACCTCACCTCTCTTTTTTTTTTCAAAAGCCTTTTTTTTGTCTTGACTTTTTTTTCCTTTTCTTACGACTACGACGACAACGGAGTGTGATGGGGAATATATGCAGAGTGCTCACGGGATTTTTTTTTCTCTCGTTCGAGGCGTCCATTGACTAGATACATGTTCTACAATGATTTATATTTACAACTCTATAAAAGCTCTTGCACTCAATATGATGAGCCAGAGCGTCAAAGGTTGTGCATCATATGACACACAAGAGGATTCGATTTGCTCTGCTCTTGTTCTCCTTTCAAATTGCTTGTAGGGAAAACACGGAGTCTATATTACGGACGGAGACGGAGCTGTTTTGTGCCTGGTCGGATGCGAACTAGAGAGAGAGCATCATCATCATACAGCGGTAGTTGAAGCCCAAAAGTGAGTTTTAAAACAAATGTCTCTCTAGGAAATAATGTTGAGGGAAGGAGAAAAAAGAGGAATTTTTTTTCCAAACTGTTGATCGTCGTTCGTCGTCGTCGTCATCATCATCATGGTCATCGTCCCATCGTCCACCACACCCTGGATAAGCACCACTTTATAGGATTCCCTCTTCTCGGACTGATTTATTGAATGGTTTAGTTTTTTTTTCTTCTCTTTTTCTTTCTTTCTACCCTTCTCATTCTGAAGGTGAGCAGATGGATGGATGGATGGATGGAAGAAGGCTTGAATGGAGGTGGAAATCGAGCCTTATTGCAAGCTTATTAAAACTCTACGCAGTCACACTATTAAGTATATAGGTAATATGCTTTTCTCGAGTTGAGATGGGAAATTATTCAAATTAAGGGAATGCCTCTCTATATGTGCAAGTAGTTATACTCGTCAGTATTTAAGTGCAATGGTGGTGTGGTGGTTGGACTACATACATGCAACTCAAGAGTTCTTCATCGCCACTCTGCTGGTCGATGTACTTGTTCCGTAATAATAATGAGTGCGGTAAGGTAATAACGTCATGATTGCATTGTCTTCCTCCTCCTCCTCATCATCATCATCATCGTCAACACACATCAAGAGAGGAAGAGAGCCAGAGAGAGAGAGAGAAGAAAAAAAACTCATGTGTCTTTGTATGGACATACGTTTCAATGTCTGTCTTGAGGTAAAAGTGTTATTAAATGCATGTCCTGGCCTGGGCTGAACACGGGAATGAAAATGAAAACGAGGGAGTAAAGTTGTATGTAGAACGAGAGAAAATTACCCTTAAACTGCCCACTTATTTACCTATTTCCATGTGTCACTCGGTTCCTGCCAGAGAACAAGAATCCCCTTCTTTTTCCTCCTCCTCCTTCTTCTTCTATACTTTTGCGTCAACAACATGCAATGGTCAAACGAGAGTTTTTTTTGTGTTTTCCACACACTCTCGTGTTGTCGATGATGGTGTGGAAAAAAGTGTTTTTAATTTGCATGAATACGAAGTACATAGCCTGATGGCACTTTGGGTCGCTCTCATCTCGAGTTGATCACTTCATCATGAAAAGCCCATTAAGGGCTTATTGACACGACACCGGAGGAGAGGTTCGTTGATGCAAAAGGATCCATTTCAAAAAAAAAAGAAAAGAAAAAGAAAACCCACCGGCTTCTGGTGTGATCGAGCCACTACTATAAACCAACAACCCATGACATGTGAGAGACACTTGACTCGATTAACTTTTTTTTTTCTTCCTTCTTTTTCAAATAAGAAAAGAAAAAGAAAACCCACCGGCTTCTGGTGTGATCGAGCCACTACTATAAACCAACAACCCATGACATGTGAGAGACACTTGACTCGATTAACTTTTTTTTTCTTCCTTCTTTTTCAAATAATGTGTCCGACTTAAAATGAAACCCAGTTCCTCTCATTTCATTCTCATCATCATCCTCCTCCTCCTCATCTTTTGTTCCTCTGGTTGAACATTAAGACGTCCCAAAACATGAGTGTTGTTTCCTTATCGGGATGCATCTTCCCATGAATATATTAACAAAGACATTATTTCACCTCGACAAGTATCTCCACTATTGTCGGCCGAATTTCTAATTATTATTGCTGGTGTGGGGAAAAGTAAAGTTTAACCCTTGGAAATGACTATGCCGCCTTAATTGATCTTGTTTTAGAAGGCGTTTATCCTCTAATAAAATGCGACCCAGGTCCGAACGTTCCTTTTTCCGTGAGCGTCAATAGAAGAAGAAAAGAAGAAAATACGACATCGAAACGCAATTGTTTCATCAAAGTCCTTCGCCTTCCTGCCTTTCCTTTAGACGGTCACATCAAATATTCTCAATTTTATTACAACAAAACAATTAGCCATCTTCAAGAGGCGATGCTCTCAGATTGTTGGGCTTCTATATTTAAAGTGTATAAAAATCATCAATTCTGGCATGGCTCACTCACTTACAGTCCATCTGCACCCAGAGAAAGAGAAGAAGGGAAAATCAAACAAAAATGTTTTAAAAACTAAACTAGGTTTTTCTTCTCTCCTCTTCTATATTATTATTATTATTGTCCCTCTCTCCTCTAATTTCCATACTTATCTCCGCCACAATAACAACAACAGCAAGTTAATATACAAAGCTCATTCATATGGATGGCTGCGCTTGGATGCTGAGAATGCAACTTGCAACAACATTTACACTTTTTTTTTCTTCTTCTCCTTCTTCTCCCAGCCAGAAGACAAAAGCTTTTTTCTCTTATCTCAATGAGTCCAGTCGAACTGCACACATTGCTGAGGGGTTTTCTATAAAGGAAAAAGGAGCGAGGAGCGAGCCCACTAGTACCAGTAAGTAAAAAAATAAATCCAATGGCTTCATCTTCATTTCTGTTGTTCAAAAGGCAAATTGCAATGGATTTTGTGTCTCTCGCTATCTCTCGTTGAGTCTCAATGGATACTTTATGATTATTACTGATTGTGAGCTACTTTTTCCGTTCAAAAGTGCAGGACTCATCACCATCGCCATCATCATCATCATCTCGCATCGGTCAAAAATCACTAGCTTCGTTCGTCCCTATATACAATATATCGCTATCACCTTTCATTACTACTTTATGAGCTTGCCGTGCCTGTTCTTCTCTCTAAGCCAATATACAACCATCGTCATGAGATGAGCACTGGGTGATGCGCAGAGATGAGGGCACTACTCAACTCACTACTCAATACATTCTCTCAAGAAGTAAGTGACTCTCAAACTGCCCATGCAGTTTTTATATCCACACGTAGATTATTATACCCAAGGTAAGTATTATACTACCATTACCTCTGCTGTTCTGGCTAAATTGTATTGTATACTTGGGGAGACAAGGCAGATAGCAAGATTGTCTACTCTTCTTGCATCTTGAGAGAGAGAGAGAGAGAGAGATAGCATGCAATAAATATCCCGAAACACATGGTCACAGTCATGATAATTAATTTTCAGAGTGGAGCAACGATCCATTGGATTAACTTGTTTATCCAAATGTCGACGACGACGACGACGCGGTACCCATTTCACAGAATCCTATAATATTATATACCTATTCACTCACTCAGCTGCCTAAAGTCAAGGGAAAAAAACATACGTCTTTTTTACACTATGTTGTACTTACTCTGTGTAATTTTTTTTACATTTTTTCCCCTCAAGGATGTGTATTATAAAACTTTAGGGATACATTATATAAAATATATGAAAACTGTTAAATAAGTGAATGCTTTTTGTTCAGCTGTGCCTTGCTTGCTTAATTATTGTTAATGGGAATTAATCCAGAAAAAAAAGTATTAAAAACAATGAAAAGCATATCCTGCTGACTACTCAACTTTTAACAGTCAATAATAAAAAAATGAATTTGCATAAAATTCAGCTATCACCACCATTTCACCTTGGTTGGTGGATTCTAAAAATGTAAGTAAAAATCCCTCTCAGCATCATCATCATCATCATCATCATATCCCATCTCTCTCTCTCAACTTTTTTTTATCACATGAGAAAACTTGTAATGCTTAAGCATACCCATTCAATACATTCTTCTTAGCATAATATATTTATGCATTTTTTATGATTGCCCACTCGCTCTTGTACTTTTGCCTGGTTTGTAATAAACGAGAGATAAAAGGGGCATAAAAAAAGGAAAAAAAATATATCATATATATTATACGCTTATTCTCTTTTTTTCCTCCTCTCGCTTGCCCAATAAATAAGGAGTGTATCAGGCGCACGTACGTACGACGACGACCACGTTGCTGCGATGAGCTTAGAATTTTACTCTGGAAATTGTTTTTCCTTGCAAGATGCTCCCCAGCCTCAACACTACTCCACTAAAATATAAAAAAAAATGTATGAAAAGCCTTGTTTAACTGTAGGCTTGTCGAGGAATGATGATGATGATGATGATGATGATCATGCTCTGCGCAGGAATCCCTTTTAACATTTTATTTTGCGCTACATGCCCTGAATTTAATTTTAGATAAAAACCAAAGAGGAAAATGCCAACAAGGTTGAGTGAGATCGCTTTCAGAGCTGCATTTCACCACCACCGACCTCATCTTCAGTTTCAATCAAAACCGGAGTGAAAGGGATTTCTTAAAGAAACATTAAAAATCGATCAGAGAATTGCTTTAAAGGCGTATCCAATTTTTTTTGTCTGTGGTGACACTCTCACCGCGCCGCCGTCATCCTCATCTTGTTTTTTTAACTGCTTTTCTAACTGAAAGACGTCGAGTGTGAGTAGAGGGGAAACGTAAAAAAGAAAAAGTGTTTTTTCTTTAAAAAAAAAAGAGTTGTGGGGACAACCCCGGCTTACCTTCGGAGATGAGACGTTCGCGGATCTCCCAAGCGAAAATGGTAGGATTTTCTCGTTTGTACTGTTCAATTTTGGCGACGACAGCTGGAGTGGCCACCTTCGGCTTACTGCCCCCAATTATCCCAGGTGGTCTCAGTGATCCTGCTGCAAGTGAGAGAGAAAGAAAGACATACAAAGTCAATAGTTTTTTTTTGAAAAATAAAACGACAATATATAACTTGTACAATAGTAGTAATAATAATAGGTAACAACCATTGAGTAGGAGTAAACACGAAGGTTGATGAATGAGTTGGAAGAATAAAATGCATGCACAGATGAAAAAAAAAATACGCCAAAAGACAATGGAATGTCCAAAAGTCTAATTTCTAATGGGAGCCTTGCCAAAGTTCATTTTTCTCAATTTTTCTCACGAAAGACGGTCATTATTTCTCCTAAATACTTATATTGATATTACCTAATAGCCAAATGGAGTAAGCATTTATAACAGAAACGAAAAAATTAGCACGAAGTTTCTCTCTGCTGCTGCTGCTGCCTGTGTGGATCACACACACAATATGTGGGATCAATTGAATCCCCATCTGTTCCACTAATTTGCGAGAGAGGATATATATCATATCATCATCTTGGGAGAAAATACTTTTTTTTTCTTTTTTGGATTGTGTCTTTTTCATATAAAAACACTCTTCCCAAGCCCGTCCTATCCGGCGACCAACCTTCCCCCAACAAATTAGAAAGGAAACTTTTGCGAAAAAAATGAAAGGCAAAGGCCGGGGCTAAGCTGCCACAAAAACAATTTAAACCAAAATAAAAATCATGATCCATTATTTCCCCGCACACTGGCGTCCCTCCTCTGTGCCCCTCTCCGCTACTCCAATTAACTTGATAATTTCATTAATTACTGTCGGAAATATATAATTGGAGCCACACAAGGAGTCAGAAGCAACAGCAGATTGAGTAAACTTCTGAGATCTCATTTACAGTAAATTAACGCAATTTTGCAGATTTTTTTTCCTTTTCTTTTGTTGAGTTGAAATAAACCATGCGTGTTTTGGGCTACCGACGACGACCGACCGGACAGTAATACAGTGTGTTGGGGGTGATGGCACAGTAGGAACTCTGGTACACTTCTTTTTTGGAGGTCCACTTTTATCCCTTTACCGACAGCCACAAGAGAACGAACCCCAACCCAATAAATACATGATCACGATTTATGCCAAGTTAAAAACCACAACCGTTTCAGCAGCAGTAGAAATAAAGAGCACACGATTTCTTTTTTCGTTGATTAGACCCAATTGCCCATAAAAAAGAAGGAAAAATGTTTTTCTAACCCGAAAATGTAAATAAAGGGCTATTTATTTATTATTGTGGCTGTGGCTAGCCTAACGGGCTAACGACTTGAGAACCACAAACAACAAGCATAATATCAAGTCCAATTTTCAATTCAGAGCAGCTAAATAGACAGATGCATTTTCATTCACGTTTTAATAATCTTGATGGAGGGTGGTAGCCCGTGTGGAATAAAGATAATGATCAGGGATATTAAGTTGAAACTAAAGCGAAATGAGAAAAAAAATGGAGCGACAGCCTCGGCCGAGAGGTAGTACGGATATATTATATTATTATGCATAACAAATACCCACGTAATTTGTATACCTAGCCATATAACAGTCCTCCTCTCCTCGCTGCAGCAGCAGTAGTAGTAGCCTCTTTATCCCATTTGCATTGCAACCTCCACCAACACCACCACCACCATCACCATCACCACCGTAATGACTATCTAAAGTTGGCGATTTAAACACCTGGAGCTTTATTGCAACGGCACACTTTAGAAAAAAAATCTTTCCGCCTCCCATTTCAATTAATATTGATGTTTAAAAAAGTGGTGAATTCAATGAAAATCCCTATATATTATCCCTGCATATATATATATCAGTTGCGATATTATTATATCAGGCTGAAAACCCTTTAATGATAGCCTTCTCCTTCCTGCTTAGCCTCGTCGTATAAAATATCGTTTGAATCGGCTGACTGAACGTGAAGCCTGAAAAAAAAACTTGATCTTTAGGCAGCTCATGTATGGAGATTATGAGACGTCATGTGAAATTATTTGATATGCTTGTCTTTCCCCGTTACTTCCGCAGTTTATGATAGGCTGCCGCCACCACCACCACCATCACCACCTGAGGAGGTGAAATGACGCGAAGAATATGAGATTATTATATATATACATAAGTATATTTTTTTTAAAAAAATGTTGTTATTATTGCACTGTTACACATTTTAAAAAAATTTCTCGGGTGTCGGGACTCACAGCCAGGTAGGTAGGCTCTCTCATCTCAAAGAAGAAGAACTTTATGCCACCGTTTTGTATTTCTCCCTTTCAGATAAATCATGCCGAGCCAAATAGGAGGAAGAGCAGGTGAGTGGTGCTGGTCCACCTTCGGATTGAGGTGGACGCGGCTTTTTGTGAGCAACTGTCAAACGACGAGGTGAGATGTGTACATACGTCACAAACGGCTCTTTTCAAAATGATGAATGATGTGCAGAGAAGAAGGACGAAGAAAAAAAAAAGTCACACAAAAAAAACTCTTTTTTCTGTTGCTTCTGCTTTCTGTCGTGTCGTCGGACAGAGCTTAAGCCAGTGAACAAAGTTTCTTTTAATGTTATGTACTTACTCCTCATTAAATGAAATGGTTGAATGAGCAAATGTTTTTATCTGTCACTACTTCTTTTCACATTAGCGTTGCGCCCAGTGTGAACGAATTTACTCTTTGAATACCCCACACACCTGAAATTGCCACACAGGTGGAGAGACAAAGGTGGAAAAATGGGAAATCAGCAGGAACGCTTGTTTTCTCCGTCTCTGCCATAAATCAAAACACATCATCTCCTCATCAAAAAAGGGGAGCTTGGCCGAGGAGGATGATGATGAATTAACCATTATCATTCTAAAAACCCCCTTGTAATGTTATTAAAACACTCGATTTTTTATGTCTCCAAACCTGTTTCCTCCACCATCCATCCATCCATACATGCCAAGCAAGCTTCAAGCATGTCGGTCGGTGGCGGTGGTGGTGGTGGGGAAGGTTGATGGAAAAATGTAAAATCTCAATTAATTGCATAAAGCGGTAATTAATTTACTCCTCTATGAAAAAAGAAGAAGAGGGGAAAAAAAACTTGAGAGAGAGAGAAGTCGCAGCAGAGGAGAAGAAGGCTAAATTGCAAAAAAAACAACCACAGAATTTAATATGATTCTGTATGGCTATATTAGCATCGACAACAGCAAGCCCAGTTGCTCACCAGTGTGGAATCCACTTATTCCTCCATAAATAATTCCAGTGCGTGAGGTGGCTGACAGGAAGCTTGACATTAGGACGGTGAGAAAATGAATGAAACTATATGCATAAAATATACACCTCGTTGGCTTTTAATGCCGATGCCGATAAACTACTAACCAGCAGCAGACTTGTTTAATAGGTATGTGTACTTTTTGCTTTCCATTCCAGTCTATATAGAGCTTTGCGCTAATGTCCTCGCCGACGACGGACGACCTATTGAAAAGCTCAACTCCAACGTTTCCCTTCTAATTACCTATATGAATAGCTGAGAGTCCAGCGGCTAGAGGGGTGATTGCGGTGGAAAAATGAGTAATACGGCACATTCTTCCCAGCACCTCTCTCTCTCTCTCCAAGCGTGTCCTTGGCATTTTAATATGCTATTTGATTTGATGATTCTAATTACGAAAGCCCCAAATGTGCTCCCGCTCATAATAACCATCAACCCCAACAAGACGAAGACGAAGAAGATCAAAAGCACACTGGAAAGAAGAAAAAGAAAAGAAAAAAGAAGTGTTGGGTTCAGCAGCTAAATGAAAAAGCCGGTTTTTGAGACGACTTCAGCCATCCCAACTCATGTAGCTGGCTACACTTCTCTCTCTCTCTCTCTCTCTAAATTGCATCTTTTGCCAGGATTCTTCCCTTCCGACGCCACCACGCTCAATTGCTTAAGAGCCCAGCTTAGGTTTTTTAAAATAAATATTCTTATTCCGAGCTCTGTAGTGCTTTTTGTTTTTCTCTCTCTCTCTCTCTCATTTAAAAAGGTAAATAGTGAATCAGTGAGTCTTTTTTTAATATTGCTTTATATATAGCCCTAATAATCCGGGCTAAATTTCTCAGAGAATTAAATATGTGCATATTATTTAATACTTGGAGAAGGTACACCTTTTTTTGAATTGCTGGAGGCAAAAAGGCATTTATGGAGTGTGTGTTAATAATGCCAGTTAGTGCCCCACACTAGATGTATATTAGTCGTGATCTGCTGAGTTGATGTGGTGGTGGTGGTGGTAGTGGTGGTGATGCCTGTTTTACTTAATGGATTTGACCCTCCTCCCTCCACCTCTTTTCTAACCTTTTTTCTTCTCTCCTCTAGCTTTTCTCCCTAACTCCTCTTTACCCGTAAGCCAAAGGTAGCTCCTCTGCACATTAAGCAATACCTACAGAGCGTATAATGGATCATGATGGCTGATTAGTGATAAGGTGGACACATTACCCCGGTAATTAACATTGGCTCATCACCATTCCACACGTCCCACGGAAAAAAAACACAACACCAAGCTCTAACTTCCCTTCTTGTTATTATTATTATTATTATTACTACACCTGAAGCTGAAACAATATATATATATATACGATTTGGAAAGGGAAAAAAAGCATATTATCGGTGGTGGTGGTGATGGGATGAGGGTAATAAAAAGCCTACAGGGATTTTAAGAAGCTTCCCAACTTGATCCCATATTTGTCCGCCTTTTTGAAGCTACAGGATTTCAACACTTTCCGGAGGATCAGAAGAAGAGTTGCACACACTCGACTCGACTCCCTTTATAACTTCATTAGCTTAAAGCAGTACACAACTTGCGCGAGGAGAAAACTTTTTCGTAGATATATTTTTTGTAGATATATTGTACCTAGATGGGTACGTTACGTACTGCCGCAGTTTATCCTTCTATCAATCTTGCCCAGTTTACAATTTAGAAAAGGATAATTTGTATCCAACAATTATGCCATATTTTTTTTTTCTTAAATTGTTTTCGCTTGGTTTTACCTGGATTGAGCATAACTTGCGTAATCAGAGAGGGGGAAAAATTTCACATGGTCAGCTCCACCTGAATTATTGCACTCGGTGCACACACACTCTCTCTCTCTCTCTCTCTCTCTCTCTCTCTCTCTCTTCACTCGCAGCACTGTTGTTATCAGGGCAAAAGTGTAGAGCGTAAAAAAATGTGTACCAAGTTATTATAGTCTCTAGATATTTAATTACATTTTTTCACAATGAGCATGATGATGATGATGGCGATGGCGATGGAGGACTGCGTGTGTGGCTTTGTTTGTCGGAGGAAGTTCATTCCGTTTTTATGAGGATTTACCTAATTACACGTGTCAATATTTTTTCTCTCTCTCTCTCTCT
>JAANSN010000920.1:0-42275 GCA_036850665.1 Dicranocentrus wangi | reverse complement strand
GCTAGTGTAATGGATTTCATAATAAGTGTTACTTAATGTGCAAACCGTCACACGAGGAATAACTAGAGAGGTACAAGAACGTACAGTCCAGTCCAAATCCGTCATGTAAATATCCTTACGCGAAGGCATCAACTTCTTGAAATTGTACAACATTGTTAAATACCAATTCAGTTTAACCCCATCACACATTTTTTCTAGTACAACCTGATACAACCTGCTTCAAACCGGTACCTCAGTATATGTCAAACTATTATGTCGACGTATAACAGCGACACACAGTTTCCAACAAGAAAACTCTCAAACGACTAAAATTCCCCGGACGTATTAGCCAAATTAGAACAATAGGTCAATCATAAGCTCATCACTAAAGCATACACATACACATACTGCATGATCTCCTTGAAATTCTCTCCTCAAAATTAGAGATTATCACTTAGCCCCAAATCAATCCACCAACCAACCAAAGTAGTATAATATATTCTCATTCAGTTCAGTTTTAGCAAGAAATCCATTTTCTCTTTTCGATAAAAGGAACCTTTCATCTTCATCTCCGTTAAAACCATCCTGTTCCCAGTCTGCATTGCAAACTCTTCTTCTTTTTTTTTTAAAAAAAAAAAGCCAAGGTATTTTTGAAGTGCAAATAGCACCACAACATTCACATTACTGCTTTAAATGCATAAAACGCGAGGAGATTAGAGGGCCAAAGACGCACGCACATTTATAAGTCTAGTTTACATATGCACGCTAATCCGCTCAATTTTGACTTTTCTCACCCCACACACCCTTTTTGTCACCATAAATTGCCTCACAAATGCTGTGTCATACATAATATCATGAAAATATCTCTGTGCCATGTTCACGTAATATCGGAACGTAATAGTAATATTGAATATTACTCCAACTAATGTAATAATAGCACCACCACTGACGATTAGTTCACTTAAAAAAAGAGGATGTAGTTGTGTAAATAATATACATGTAACTTTTCAAGGTAACACTTTTGGTGGTGGTTTATGATTCACTTTCTTCGCATCCGACGAACGAGTCGTAGTGCCTTCATATTCCAATATTTTTGTCGATTTTAGTCCATCACATACAGATAATAAAATGGGATTTAGTTGAAGTTTGTGTGATTGCTAGATCGTATTAACCGTCGTGTTGCTGTTGTATCCCAGTCTGTGACTACTCGTCAAATTTTTTGACATTCACCAATTCACCACCACGCACGCATTTAATATTATTAGTCTCTCTAAAGTAGTTGTCGTTATTATTAAGTGTGAATGTGAAGTTTTGTTTTTGTTGAAGATCTGTGTTTTGTTTTGTCCTTCTCACCCTCCGCCCTTTTAATTCAAAGTCACAATGAGTTTGGTGTCGTCTTCCTCGAAATCCGAGTTTCTAAAACGGTTCGGGGTGGTTACTCAGGAACTGAGCTCGAGACTGGGTTTTAGCATAAGTGACATTTGCCCACTGACACCACCACATAATTCGACATCGGCATCATCATCAGTATCCTCGTCATCCGCTAGCTATGAGCATCATGGCATAAGGTTGAGTGAGTCATCATCATCATCATCCGTTTATCGTCCTTTCTGCCTTTTAGATAAAATGGATCAGCAGAAGGAGCTCCATCCCCAGAACAAAGAGAGCCTTGAGGATTTTGAGAATAATAATAATAACAACAACAACAGCAAGATAGGTCCACCAGATCCCTCAGATAAAATGGAAGTTGACCAGAAAAACAACGAGCAAGTGACGGTGAAGGAGGAGGTCACGGAGAAAATTGAAACTATGAATGGTTCAGCAGCAGACGATATGGACGTGAGTGCATCCACATCTTCTTCCACCGGAGATTTGGGTGAGGCTCAAATCAAACAAGAGTCAAGAGAAGAGGATGATTCGAAGCAGCAGTGTGGTAATAATAATTTGGCAAAGCAGTCAAGTGCCAGGAATGACATGCCAGGGGCGGAAGAGAGACGGCAGGAGCCGGAACCGGAAAGCGTTGATTCAAGAAAGATTATTCACGGCAACTCCACCAACACCGCCACCACCACCACCACAGCTTACGATGTTGTAACAGAAGGAAATGGAAATGACGTGATGAGAGGTGATGGAATTGCCGAAGGTAGTATCACTCACACTCATCATGAGTCTAATACCAACAACGCCACACCAACAATCCATCATGTCACCACACGAATAGTACAACCCCTAAAGAGCGGTAGTGGAGGAGATGGTGCTAATATCTTGACATCTCATAATATTGCTTCTGCTTCTTCATCAACCACCACCCCCTCCAATCAGTTTCATCAACATCAACGACAAAAGATGACAATCGGACAAGGTGACACAGCGGTAGTGCCTGAGCAACAACAAGACGCCACGGCGGCAGGGATTCAACAACATCCTAATAATCCCGACAAGTCGTCCGAGTATCAACTAACCATCCACGCGGCTGACCTGCAACAACAAGGTGACGGATTTGATGCAGTATCCCCATCACCTTCTTCTTCTGGGGACGGCACTATAATTACCCCCACCTCGACAGCGCCGTCACGTCATCATCAACTGAGCGCTTATCAAAATAGTGGCAGCAACACCAGCACTAGCAGCAGCAGTGCAGCAACAAGTACCGGTAATCATATCAAAATTAGTAAGATAGTCACTTCCGAAACGCAGCATTCTCATTCTGCCACTACTCCGTCAACAGTGACAACTTCCTTAGCCTCGCAACAACAACATCAGCAACATCATCATCATCAACAACAACAACAACAAACTCGGGGAGTTATCCACTACACACATCATATGGGAGCTAATCAGGATCATAATAAAAGTAAGGCACCATCGTAAAGCTAAAAGAAAACACAAAAAAAAATATATATATAATATAATATTATAAGTAGCAGCAGCAGCATATAAAATAATATCTTTAACTTTTTTTTAGCTATCTCGAAGCTTTCTACTCATATTAGTCATGATTCCTTTAACGTGTAACTATATTTTTAGAAGCTTATTATAATCTGTGTGTGATTAGCATATCACCCCGAGCTCGCGTGTTTTTTTTTTCAAGGTAGTATTGTACCCCGCCTTGTGTGTGTGCATGCATTTATATTATGCACACGTCATTCTCGAACCTCGACAGAAGATTCCCGAGTAATCGCAAAAAAACACATAGCATCGGGGTTTTTTCTTTTCGTCATGAAAGTAGAGGAGCAATAAGAGCTAATAAAAAAAAGTGTATCAAAAGAATGAAAACATGACCGCACCGGTAACCATACTCATATAATGTAGTAGTAATGAATGCATTGCACACAAAATACTGATATGATTGAGTTATAAATGCTGTTTACATTAAGAACACAGCGGGGTTATAGGTATTTTCATGTTATTTTTTGTGCGCCGTGGTTGTGGAAAAAATATACATATATATACACTAATCTAATCACTCACACAGGTCTTGTGTGATTCTTGATTACACAGTTTTCCCTATTGCACTGTGCACTCTCGCATAAAAAAATAAGGGAGAAACAGATTAGATGAAAGGAGTCACAAAGAATCATCAAGAAAGAATAGAAAAACCCTTGTGACTTGTGATGATGACGATGATGATGGGATTACTACATTACGTTTCACATTTTCTTCGTGTATTACATTACTAACAACTCGTAAAGCGACAGTAAAACGAGAACGTTAATCAGCTATTTATAATGTACTTGGTGGCGAATCCTACTCGAAAAAAATAGTTTTCGAGATGAGATGACAATGACAGGGTATAAAAAAACGTGTTATAAGTTTGATAGCACCTTCAGGGGGGAAAATAACATTGCAATTTTTATATCATCCATCTTCTTTTCTTTTGATTTAATACATTTCATTTCGTTTTAGTTGATATTTCCATTGAGCTATTTACGGTAATCATGCAAAGGAGATTTGTATGCAAATGAATGGTAGTAGTATACGACGGCGGTTTTTTTATATCACTTTTTGTGCAGTCATTAGTTGACTAGCTAATCTTTGAAAATTGCAGTGTTCATTGGGGTATTGACATAAAAACCCGATAGAACAGGTATAATGTCAGGAGAATGATATGATTGTGGAAAACGGGAATGATTGATTATTTAATATTTATTAGTGTAGCAAAATGAAATTTTATTACCTGGCTATAAGACACTTTACAAAAGTGCATAAAAAAAGAGTTTTATTTTGTGCTCGAGTTTTATTCTTTTTGTCCAACATACCTTATGGAAATCGATGAGAGAGAGAGAGAGAGAGGGAGAGAGAAGGAGTTTTGTTGCGATGAGATGTGAAAATAGGTTGGGGTAACTTGAACAAACCTCACGTCTATCCTTCTCCCCAAGTTTTTTCTTTTTTTCATAAATCATTCGGTTCATCGGAGAGAGAAATCCCACAAAAAACGATACTAATGGGACCAGTTTTCTTGTACCACCAAAGGAGCGTCTACTCTCCTTTTTCCGTTTAGCCTTTTTAGTCATTTCAAAAAAGAAGAAAAAAAACATCCACCTCGAGAAGAGTCGTTTTCCCCCCAGTTGATTCCTTACTCCTTTTCAACTCTGACAACTATAAAGACTTAATAGGAAGATGTGTTTTTTGTTCCTGACAGAATAAATGGTTCATTAGTCAGCAAATGTGGAGATAGAATGACATCATTTGGCAGCACTCGACTTGTTTACAGCTCCACTATGGAAATATGCTTATATATATATGTATATATATATATTTCTTTCACTTGATGAGTCCGAGCTTACAAGGTTTTTTTGTACACAACTAACAACCCTTTCGGTTTGCTTGAGCTACGTATTTTTTATTATGGAACGGCAGAGAGAGAGAGAGAGAGAGAGAGTTTGGTTCATTACGTACAGGGTTTTTTAGGCGTAGTTGTGTAGTTTGTTATTAGGCATTTGGTATTATGCATGAATAGGTAGCATTTAAACCAAATTGGTATGTGGAAATGAATGAAGGAATGATGAATGGCAGGCATTAGGTAATAATATAATGTCTAAACGAAAATGGAAAATGCTGACGGCAACCTTGGCGCAGAGAAGAGAAGAGGTAAAAACCAGCAGAGTAAAGGGGAAAAAAGAGAGAATTGATGGGAAACTTGTGTGTGTAAAACATGACAAACCTTTTTTACTGATTTGACCAACTACCAAGAAAAGCTTTCAATCTTAATGCAATTATTTTCTCCCCTTCTCTCTCGCCTTTTCATTTATGAGGAATGTATGAAAATTTTATAGTACATTATGGTAGCAACTTATAGTCAGTAGTAGTCAGTAGTTGATCTGTTAGGCTTCCCACTTTTAGTCCAACGAAAAGGGAGATGTTATGTGAAAAATATCTGGATTTTCGTAGAGATTGATGTGGGATATTTTTTTCCACTGAATTTGGTTTGTTTCTCGGGGGAAACCTGAATATTATACACATGCATGATGGTTGAGCATCATCATTTCGAGAAAAATATATATTAGGTATGTATTCAATGATGTTTCAAAGGAATCTGGATTTTTTCACCCGAGATCCTACCTGCCTTTTTTTATCGCACCACCGTGTCGTCAGGTTGGAGACAGATTTCTTGACTGCTCACTTGACTCCTTGAATGGCACGCTCTTTCTTCTCACATCTCAACTCCATTCATCTCCGCAGTCATCTTGGTCTTCGGAGGAGATTTAAATTCTTGTAATATTTGTTGCCCATGTGGGCTATTCCCCATGATGAAAGGAGAAATGGGAGGTGAAGCATAATATATCAGTAGAACACATACCTCACAAAAGACGGTAATAGAGATAGAGCAACGTCTCAGGTCTCAGGTGTGTGTGTGTGAGCTTTGTATGAATGGGATTCCTTTGTCGCGACAGTTTTCTTTGGAGGTTGAAGAATGTTATATTATTATTATGTGTTTTTCTTTTGGTATGCGACACATTTCAGTTAAGGGCAAAAGCTATAACACTGTTTACCGTGGAGGGCCACCGCCTACTTCAATTTTCATTTTGCTCGACCTTCAAAGGAATTTTATTGCATGTGTAGTCTCTACAATTGCATGACTAGCTGAGAAGCATGTAGCGACCAGAAAAACATTATTTTTTGTTTTGAAATGAGGAAAACAATGAATGAATGAATGAATTTTGAAAATGGTGTGTGTGTTATTTAGACCTGCTCAACTCCCAGGTGGAACCCTCTCCGGGTGACAACTTTATCAAGAAAGAGCCCGAACCTGAACTTCACCATCAAAGGAGTACTGGGCAAGTTCAGGGGTCGAGGCATATCTACCAGTCGACCTCGATGCCCGTGGTTTCCTCTTCGGGATCCTCCCTGCACGAGATTTCCTCCTCACCATCAGCCTCTACAAATATCCACCAGTCGACAGGAATCAGTACCGTTTCGCCCCATGGTCGGGCTCACAATAATAACCATACCGCACATCAAAATAATAATAGTATCCATTCCCATTACCACAATCTCCACCAGTCTTTGCAGCAGCAGCAGCAGCAGCAACAGAAAACGGAGCATATGCCACCAAACAGCTTGAACATGTTGGCTGCATTAGCTCACAGCAATAACCCGGGTGGTGGTGGTAATATCGGGGGAAACCACCACCATCATCATAATAATAATCATCATCACGGGAGTAGTAGCCATCACCAAATTCCATTTTCATCATCCACCTCCACGACTGCTCCTGGTATTGGAGAACAAGCAGCACAACTCGGCAATTATGGCCGAGCGGTTGCAACTCAGCATAACATGATCGAGGTGGCCCGAGCTATTGCAGATGTTGGCAGGGGATTTCCGAATCATTCCCCTCCACCTTATCCTACCGGAGATCAATCTAATGGGACGGGAAATGGGAACGTGTCTCATATCAATAACCAAAACAACAATGGGGGAAATGGGAGTAACGGCACGAGTAATAATGGAAACCAGGGGCAGGGGAATGCGAACAATTCTGGAAATGCTAATAATAATGGACAGTATAATATTTCGGGGTCGCCCCCTTCACGTGGATCACCTTATGGATATGCTGCATCAGGGCGACATCATCAGGTGAAAATGGCTTTAAAAAAATCTTCTTCTTTTTTGAATTTTTTTTATCCACGGTCGTATTTAAACTATGCTGGAATTTATGTAAAAAAATGCGAGACATTCTTGAAAGTGATCACCCGTCAGCTTCACCCTCCGACGACAAATTTCTGATAACACGGCGCAATCAAAGTGCTCCAATGTCTCCTTTCCTCTTTCGTCCTCCTCATTTGATAGAGGAATGTATACGTAGGTATATATTCCCATCTAAATGGAGTATCACAAGATTACTTTTATATATGTATATATCTGGAGAGAGAGAGAGAGCACTCATCGTCGTGTCGTCTTCGTTTTATATGTCGTGTGTCCTGTCTCACCTCATTTTTTTCTCCGTCGTTTTTTCCCTTCTTCTCAGGATTACGTGGGAACTGATGCTGGCCATCCGTCGATTCTCGTGGAGCCAGGGACTCAAAACTACTCCTCATCAGCTGGAAAGAATGATGCCTCAAGTGCGTCAGCCTCTTCAGGAGCTGTTTACTATGGAACTGGTGGTGGCAACGGTCGCCAAAGTGCCGGGGAGTCCTCCGAACCAAATTATGGTCCATTAGGTAAAAAACACACACACACACACACACATACACACAACATCTTCTCTCTAAATATTGGTGTTGTTGCGAGATAGGATGAGATGAGGAAGTATAGAAAACTACTAGCTCACTCCTTTTTTTAATACACTCCATCCCAGACTGCATACATATTTTATGGCTGATGATGATGATGGTGGTTCCAATGTTATTACCACTTTCCCCCATTTATTGCTCCTTCTAATGAGCCACATACTTATATTATCCAGCCAGCCTGGATGCAGACATATAAAAATATTGGTTTAGGAAGTATGTATTTCTGATGACGAAGAGGAAATTCTTTCCCGAGTCTCTGTCTCAATGAGGGAGATTAGCTCCTCTGCGTCATTCTTTTTTTATCATATCACCCTTTTTGTCTCCAACTGCATTAACTCTTCCGACTCAGCCATCATCATGACTCTTCTGACTGGGTTATTATTATTGAATTCCCATCTCATTAATTTCCCCCTCTCTTTTCCAATATTTTGCAAATAATTTATCTCCCAAAATCTACAATATGCTTAAATATATCAAATTTTTATATCATGTATTACATCTCTTATTTAAACCCAGGTCTGGAAAAGGAAAAAGCATACTACGGCTACGTGTCCCCGTCCCCATCTCAAGTGAGTGGTCACAATAACTCGGCTAATCATCCCAACTCATCGTCCTCCTCGTCATCTGCTGCAGTGTACTCCACTCTACAGAGTTACTACGGGAGTGGTGGCTCTGGAGGAGCGAACCTTCGCAATGAGGTAAGTATACACACTGCGCTGCAAAGGGCTTACCACTTCTTCGTTTTTTTATAAAGAAACCTGCTTCCTGCTGTCATGCTTCCCGTGTGTGTGTAACAAGATCAGTAGCACATTGCAAGTTTCTTCCTCTCCTCCTGTTTTCTCTCTATCATTGGGCCTGATCACATTGTTATTCAAGGGTGAGGTCATAAAAAAGCTTCGGATCATCATGAATACACGACGACAATCAAGTCATTCCTCTTCAACCTCCTGTTTTTTTAGTGTCTCATCTAATGACTTACATTGAGCAATCATCTAATTTCCATTTTACCTTATCTTGTTATCCCCTTGTAAATCAAGTTGGAAATTTTCAAAGGGTGGTGGCAACAACCCCGTCACCTCACTCACTCAGCGTCACAGTACCATCTTTTGCAGTCCCGGGGAAAAATAAGTATAATCTTGAATGTCAAAAGGGACTTGTTAGCACATAAAAATTATACATGATTTTATATTTCTTGATCTCTTCATCCTCCTCCACTACTGTCAAATGTGATTTACTACAAAATTTTCCCAAGTCATAAATACATTTTTTTAAAAATCTGTCCGCGTATCATATCAAAAAATGCAAAGCTCAACATTGTTTGTGTAGGTGTGTATATATATATACAATGACAAAAAATACCCCACAAGAATACAAAGTAGGAGTCTCCAATCTACTCTATCCCCAGAGGCAGCAGCAGTACATTTTTTTTTCTTTCTCTCTCCCATTTTTAATGGGGAATATATCACCAACACATAAAGTCATTTGAGATAACCAAAGCTGACAATGAGTTTGCGATATGAAATCGTCAGAAATGGGTGTGAATTTCTAATTGAAATCCTGTTAATAACTCTTTACAATTTGATACAAATAAATTAAAACAAGTATGAAAAACCAGGTAATCTCATAATGTATCCCTGCGCTATCTTTCGGAATCCAATTTCTGTACAGAAGAGCTCTACAACATTCTTTTTCTGAAAGATTGGATAAAATAAAACGGAATGATTTCCTGTCTCCTTTTATTACACCTGGTTTAAACTGTGCTGTGCGGAGGAGAGCAAAGCAGTGCAGTGCAGTCTTCTTCTGAAGGACTTGCAAATGAGAAATACTATAATATGCAAATCTGTTTTGAGCTATTTCTCCTGTGAAAACAAGGCTTTGCTTACACCGATCGATAGGGATAATCTTTTCTTTTTTTGTGATGCACAGTTATCTTCTCACTGTTTTACCCCCTCGTACACTTTTTACTGTTTAGATTAGCCATATTATTGTAAAAATGGAGAGAGAGAGAGAGAGAGAATGAGAGAGACAGGGAATGGAGTATCCATTTTGTGAACAACAATATCAGATTTGTGAATGGTGTGGAGTAGGAGTGTCACACACAATTTTTAATTACTCCTCAAATCAGACAACATTAATTAATGTTTATATTCACAAGTGCTCCCACTCTGCATATAAATATAACGGGAGTTGTCTAATCTCGAGTTTGTTTCCTAATTTGAAAAAAAAAATAGTTGGCAGCTGTGTAAAAAGGTTCTACTACACAAAAGGTAATGCATGGGAACGGGAGTAAGGTATATAATAATAAGAAGAAGAAGGAATATTGCTCATCCATTCGTATTGTACACGACGACGACGGTAGACACACAGCACAGCTACAAAATGAATGTGTGCATTTTTTTGTTCTAGCTAAAAAAAAACTTCCTATATGCAAAAAACTGGAATGGGAAAAAGTCAGTGGTTATCTTAATAGGAGTTATGATAAGGGTTAAAGTATGACCGATAAGAGGTATAATATACGGATACCTAAAAGAAACAACTGCCTCTAGAGCTTTATATATTATATTTGGCGTGAACTTGGCAAATGTATTTTCTTAAGATTAGGTATTTTGCTCAGGTAAAAAGAAAATTCATTCTGGGTGCAGCAACAACTCCACTCCACTCCACTCTGTTCCTTTTTGTGATATTCATTAATTCATTTTAAGGTTGATGATGTGTTATCTCTCTCCGGGCTTATCTGTGAGAACGTTTGAACTGTGAAAACGGGACTTATCCGGTCTGTATTTTTTTCCCTTCGTGGGGATGGATATACAACCGTATGTAGGTACGTAGTTAGTTTGCAGTCCCATATGGGCAAATAATGTTTTCGCAACTTGGGGTTATATTGGTTTTAAAACCAAGATTGTTTTCGCATACGTATGTATATAGCCTGCTCTGCTCTCATATTCCTCGTATCCATCATCTCTCTTGAGGAACTATTACTAAAACTTTTTTAATTGCAAAGTAATGGAAAAAAATAAAAATATCTCACAATGTTCGGGTGTGTATGCTTATGCTTTAGGTTAAACCGAGCAATTACTTTGCAATTTGTACCTGACTGAACGGATTCCCATTGCAGTTTTCCAGATAGCTCTCAGTTTATGGGAGACGGAAGCATTTAAATGAGTCATAAAATTGTGGCACTTTTTTCATATCTCGTCGTGCACCCTCCGAAGGAGCTAAGGAGGATGCGATTTTTTTACGTAATAAATTGTGTTTGCACTGATTGACGCGATTTGGGTGTTGACGGGAATAATCTCGCAAGGCGGTTACTAATTGGCGATGCAAGGAGTTTACGAGCGAGCGTTTTTGCTGAAAATACTTAGTGGATTTACCTACCGAACCTATGCATATGCATATTATGTATTTTGTAGACATGGAGCCACCACAACTCTGACCAACACCAATACGGAAGCGTGACCCCACCCTCGAGCAGCCACCACCATGCCGGACAAGGGATCTCGATCGCCGAGCTGCAAGCCATGACCCCGGAAATGATCTCTGCGTCGTCGCCCTATGGCCCTTATGGAACCATCGGGGACTCGTATGGTCATCACGGGAGCCAGCTGAGCGTTCAAGGGCAGCACGGCGGAGGCGGACAATGGTCCGAGGAGCAACTCGGACTCTACTACAGTTTGGACCCGAAAGAGTGCGTAAATTGTGGTACTACAAAAATATATATCTTAATTAGCTTGATTACACTCATCCCTGATTCCACCCCTCTGGTGTCTTTCTCTTCAGTGGTAATGTTGATCATTGTCTGTCTGTGTGTGTGTGGTTTTTAATTGGGAAACAAAGGCACAAAAGGGACGCCATTGTGGAGAAGGGATGACACAGGTCATTATCTATGTAATGCTTGTGGTCTCTATAACAGAACGAACGGGATGAACCGACCACTTAACCGGAATCAACAGAAACGGGTCTCTGCGTCGGTAAGTTGCTGTCCATGTGAATCTCATTACACGATTTTCTCTACTCAATTCGGATAATGAACTCATTATTTTATTATTAATGTTGTTGGCCATCATCTAATAAGCTGTATCTATCTACCTACATTTTTTTATTTTATTTTATTTATGCTACTTTTACGGAGGAGGGATCATGATGATGAGAAGTGTGTTGTTGTGTGTGTGTGTGCCCACGCATGTAATGATCCTCCTTATCGGGCCCCTACTACTTGACTCTCTGCAGGAGACTTTTTTGCCATTCCTCAATAAAAAAGATTAGCAGTCGAATTTTATGGAAATTGCATTAATTAAGATGAGCAATGTTGTGAAAAATAGAGTCCACTTTTACAGCTTCCTTTTTCCTGTTTTTTCTTCTTTTGCTCCTTCGAAAAGAGAGAGAGAGAGAGAGATAAGCACATTACGGATCAAAACTCTTTGAACGATATATATTGTTTTTTATAATTGAACTGAAAAAAATATATTTTTAATAAAATATATAAAAAACTATTATGATTAGGCTAATTTGATAATAATGCTTCAAGTTTTCTTATAAAATATTTGGAATACCGTAATTTCCCTGTGAAGCTAAATCTTATCGGGTATTTTTATTAAATACCCCTTTCTTGTCTCTAATTTCAGCAGGGGCACAAAGGCCGACAGGGAATGACTTGCTCCAATTGTCAAACCAGGTATGTCTCAATAAAGGAATTTATTCCCGACTTGAGTTCATTTTCAGTTTCCCCACCACAAGCACGTACATACCTACCTAGTTTCAGAGGATACATTGTACAAAATTTACTCATTTTTTTCAGTACGACAACCCTTTGGCGAAGGAATAATCAGGGTGATCCTGTCTGCAACGCGTGTGGACTTTACTACAAACTTCATGGCGTGAGTTTTTTCACCCTTTCACTTTGTCTTGCATGTGTTATGAGCATATTTACCACCACCTAATCTTCAGCATTATAAAATATGGCGATGGCCAGTCACTTTTAGCCCTTTAATTAGCAATGGCATGAGATGGGGTTTCATATTATTTAAAAAAGAGAAAAACATCATGTTTGTTTCGCTACTACTCTCTTCTTCGTGTGTGCCCCATCCATGTGTACCCATTTTCGTTTTTGTATTACATTAAAAATCATCACCATCATCATATTTCTTGGTGTAGGCATAGCATATGAGTAAGATATTTTTTTTTGCTGAAAAAGAAAAAACTACTCTGAAACACACTTTTACAGTGTTATCTTAACGATGCAATGCACTCACACTCACTTCCATTCCCAGTTGGACAGTGAACGATATGAAAATGCTCAGCTGACTTTGAGAGTGGAGCATAATATAGTCTCGAAAAGAGAGAGAGAGAGAAGAAAAATAATGTACACCGTCTCTCTCGCTTTTTTTAGGGGGGTTCTTCATGTGAGGCAGAAAATACTGGGGCATAATAATATGATTACTTACTTACTTACTGCGCTCGTGGTTGTTGTAATGCATGATGAGAGAGAGAGAGAGAGAGAGAGAAATGTGAATGTAAGCCACTTTTTCAGTCAGTCCCCTTCTATTTTTTTCCAACTTCCATTAATACCCATTTTGTAGAACCTTTTTCGTGTTATCTTGAAAAAAAAATGTGTATTTTGTTCCGGCACGCATCTCTGCATTTTTTTTCTTAGGACATTTTTCCTAGATGAAGTTAAAAAAATACGTGGGGATATCAGATTTTTTGTTGTTGAGTAGATCCAGATGACATGACGTTTCTACTTTTTTTTGAGGAGGAAAAACAGAGAGAAAAAATATAATAATAAGACTCGTTTGTAGCACGAGCCATCATCAACGAGCGAATGAATGATCTAATGAATGAATGAACATGTTTGCCAGGTTCCTCGGCCAAAGACGATGAAAAAGGAAGGGATCCAAACTAGAAAGCGGAAGCCAAAAAGTCCTGCTGCGCTTTCCCCTTTGCACCACCAAACTGCTTTGGTAAATGACAAGATGAGCAAGTATCAGGCTACAGCGTCGAGTAAGTTATCTTGAAAGTACCAAGTGAAATGTCGGATTGTTAGATTATTGGTTGTTCGGTTTATTCGGTGCCCTTGATATATGGACGATATTGTGTCAGCAGGAATCAAATTGTCAGGCACCTTGAATCCAAACAACCCTCAAGCCCGTACTTTGCAAGGGGCAGCCGCAGTAGCGCAAAACTACGTTGACTCCCTTCGATCAAATCCTGGGGCAATGTTAGGCCAAGCTCTTCCCAGTCTTTCACCAGCTCAATTCTACGGAGCTCAACCAGCTCATCACCACAGCGGCACACATCACCACCACCTCCACCAAGGGGATCCTACAGGTGGTGCCCTTCGACATGGAAGGTAAGAAAAAAAGTTGTAAATGTAAAAGAATGCGAAAAGTTATAAGGATATCGTACCACCGTCATCGTCGTCGTGTCGTACATACATACCTTCTTCTTCCTTGAAGGAATTTTTATTACTCAAATATAATATTGTTTGTTGTAGCACTCATTCATTTATCACTTTGTGAAATCAGCCTTATTTTCCTAAAGGAAAAAAAAAGAACACTTATAGTGTATTCTTGTTCCCTGTCTTTACACCGATAATAAGTGATTGATTGCTTAAAAGTGTATATGATGTGCTGACAATGACGTCCATGAAGTGAGGATTACATTACTCTAGTCTTAAGCTACCGTACCTACTCTATCATTTTTTGATGCTACACATTTTTAGCATGATCAGATTGGACCACGGTCATGGGAATCCGAGCCCTTTGCGGTTGACAGATGAGCAAGACGCGGTCGGCTTTGTGAATCGAATTCATGACAATGCGGACTTGATATCGGTACCTGTTCAAATACCAGAGCATTTGCAGCAGAGTCAGCACGACTAAAGAAAACATTTTTTTAATAAAAAAATACTAATTTATCCCTACCTTATTGTGTATCATGACTATAGACAGGTACTCTTATTTAAAGACTATATATTCAAAAAAAGAGGTGTGGCTTTGTGGCTAAAACATTTTGACAATTACATAGAATAAAAAAAACTTGATTGACTCTCTCCGTTCCGTTTGCATTAGAGCATATGTATATAGGTAGATAGGTATGTATAGGTACACGTGTAGTGTAAGGTCCAGTTTGTCATCATCACAATTGCCAGTAGTTTTCTCTAGACTTGCCCCGATACACTATCGTAGCACACTTCACAAAATGATATCATTCGAAAAAGCTGGGTGTTATCAACCCAATCTGAAATTTGTGCTGAGGCTTAGGCTCTCATCTTTTTAATGATATGGCAGCAGCAGCAGCTGTCGTCTCTTTCGGAACTACTGGATTTACGCATAAAGATTATAGTAAGCTTAAAGGTAATAATATATATACGTATTTGTGTAATTTAGTCATAGTCATAGTCGAGTTTCTGCTTGGATAATTATACGACTTCACCATACCACCATGATAAATGAAATGAAAAGGCCAATTACGGGAGCGAAATGATGAGTTTCTTAAAAACTGGAAGTCAGGTCATCAAAAAAAAAGGAAAAAAAAATAATTATCCGGTGAGAAAAGTGTCAGCAAGTAAGAAAGTAATATAGCTGCTCGTGTAATATAATTTATATATGTATGGACCGGCCCACAAAATCCGAGTCCATTTTAGGGTCGTATCATCCAATTCCCAAAAGATGAGGATGCATGATGGATGAGTGATGTGATGAGTAACAAGTGTTCCCACCTATTTTTCAGAAGATTGTCGAGTAATCACGTATTTTATAGACGCTTCACACAACTCTTCTTCATTGCTCTTCTTTTAGAGTAGAACGTACCAAACTGCATTTACCAAATGTATATAGAAAGAAAGTAATAAAAAGTACACATTATTTTGTAGGGTATACTATATACATAAAAAACATATAGCGTGTAAAATGATTCGGGATGCCAACTTGAGACCAAAAGAAAAGTATTCCTTCCTTTTTGGTTTCACTTTTGGCCCGAACGTGTTCCCCAAGTGCCAAATCAAATCTCTTGTAAATATTTTTTCTAATAATATATGTAAATTAACTATAATAGCTACAAATATATTATAAAGCCTTAGGAAACGTGTAATTATTGTTACGGTAGCTTGTACAAAACGGGGGAAAGGAGGAAGCGGCTAATTAAAGCTGGAAGTGTGTGTTGTGTAGTGGCAGTGTGGTGACTATTCTGAACATTTATTAGACGTGTTAAAAATTAGCGCTTGATGAATACCCGTATTGAAAGGTAATACAGAGGGATTAATTTGCAAGCAAACCAACAACACGACACGTTCCTGCCTCTTCCACACACACACACACACACACACACAAGCCGAGTTACAAATGGGAAATGCAAAGTTTATGTGATGTGAATAAAATTAAAATGTTTTATATAAGCATAAATTAATGTAGGTATGTATAAAATAAAAAACCAAAACTACCTATATAATATATTAGACGACATAATAGTGCAATGTACTTATATATAAACCGGGATAAATAATATGTGGAAGTCACAAGTTTCTTTGCAAATAAAGTACAAAACACTTTTCATGCTTAAATTATTGCTATTATATCATTATTATTATTATTATTTTAATATACATACACTTCCATTGTTGTAAAAGTCAACTCCTCTTGCTCCCGTTGCGGGAATACCTATATGCACACACCGAGAGCGAGCATAATTAAAAGCTATTTATTTTTCATAAGTAGATTAATTCTTTCCTCTGTTGTATTGCCATTGCCACATTCCCACGTACAAAAAAAGGTTGGCTGGCTGGCTGACTGGCTGACGGTGAAGTGTAAATCAGTTCATCTTTTATTTTACACGCAAAAATGAGTTGGCTCGAATAGGTAAGTGGCTTCATTTATGGGATTATTATACCATGTGGAATACCAGCCAGCCAGGTTTTTGGTTCAAAAACACCTGTCAGATTTGCACATTTCGCTAATTAATGCAACTCCCAGGGTTAAGTGGACATACGGATTCCCACGATAAATATTCATTCATCTCGAAAGGCCCAACATATAGTTGTGCCAGGTTTAGAAGAGCGAGTTTTTTTTTCTCGTGTTTGTTGAGCTTGTAAAATACCTCTTGAAAGTATAAATGTCGCAGAGGGAGTTAATGGAATCGGCAACAAAAAAAAATGAAAATTTCCCCCTTTCCATGCCACACAGAAATGAATGACTTGTTTTTTTCTTGACAGGGGATTACAGGCTTGGAAGAAAGGAACAAGACTTTAAATACATATATTTAGTTAAAAGTTGCACATTGTTATGTCAAAGTAATGAGGTTATTGCTGGTTGTACTCGTAAATTGTTTAATATCCCTCGCTATATATACCTATATGAGTTTTATATATATGTTGTGTGTACCCCGGCCACTGACAACGTTTGTCAGGAAGTGTGGTGGGGCTGCCGTACAACACGTAAACTTTGTACTTCAAGTTCAAGTAATTGATATATATACACCTAACGATGCGACACTTTAAAAATGTATTTAGTTTTGTCCATCCTTTGCTGTTTTTGCCAATCCAAATTGTAAACAAGCCACCTACACAAACTTAGACATGCCGTGGCAGGATTTTTAAAAACAACGGCGTTTGTCAACATCAAATTAGATATATAATTTGTGTCCAGGGACTTTTCTATCACACTATGGACACTTAAGGAAAATTTTACATTTTAGAAATCTGGGCACTCTACTACTCCATTAACGTACCATATTCCCCACTATCTTGCTTTTGTTTTGGTGCAGTGTAAAACTGCACATTCACGACCTGTCTACAAAATGCCCCGTCGCGTCAGCCAAAACGCTTCGTTTTGCCTGTTGTATTCCCTTCCCTTGTCTCTCCTCCGCTTTTTAACTTATCTATCTCTAATTCATATTTATAGTACCTACAGGTTGGAAGCGGTGGAAGTGAGATTAGTTAAAACTAATAATAATATTATTATTATACGTACGGGGATATGATGATACCTGCTCTTATTTTTTTTTTCCTTCGTTTGCTCATATACCCTTTCCAAGAGCCAAAAAAAAACAAGTCATGACGTGCACAACATTATAGAGATTAGTTAAGACACTCGCGCATTATGCGTCTATCAGCACAACTCTTTTTTTTTAAAGTATGTACAACCTTGATGAGTTGTGAATTGGTTTTTTTCTACGATTATGATGATTGGGTTTATCGCAAAAAGAGGGTTTGTGTTACCTGCTTTTTGGATAAAAATATGTGTATATATATATATACTGACTGAATTACATATGTATCTCGTCCTGCACACTTTTGAGATATATTAGGAGTGTGTAGGTAAGTATTTTTTTCAGCTTTTCGTATGGAAATTAAGTATACCTAATCTTCATCTTCCTTTTGCTAATTTTATTCGTTGGCGAGATAGTTTCTATATATTTGCCATTATTATTATTACCACATCAAGCACTAAACACTTGACTCCTCGTGTAACAACCCTTTTCACGCGTGTAATATTACACTGAGCTTGGTTGTCTGCTGCTCTGCTATCAAAAAAGGGGAGCCATATCGTTGCTCATTTTACACAAATCTAATCTTTTCCTTTTCTAACAAAAACTGTCTGATTTGTGTTCATCACATGGGAAACTTTGTTGTAGGATATAATAATCCTACGTAAAAAAATATAGTGTTTCCCTTTATTCCACTTTTTGTTTGCAGGTTACTACATCTTACTTACTTAACTAAATGGACATGTCACCAGTCGAGATTCGAGATGTAGGTATGAATAAGGGTAATTAGCTCCACGATTGCCATCTCTGATAATCTCAGAAACAGCAGGGTTTTTGTGTATTTTTATAAGCATAATTTTGATGAGCAACTCAATTAAAAAGATACTGGGAAACCGTATAATAATAAATATAGAGTTTTAAGAAAAAAAAAGAAGGAAAAAATGTCGCAATATGGATACTGTTGCTTGCCGTTGTATTTTTTTGCATGGCACCGGTAGCGCATGAAAAAACAGATATTTGGTCGGTATATACTTTGGGTCGGTATGTCTATCTGTGCAAAAAAAACGAATACCGTCCTTACTCTAACACCATCAATTCAAAGGAAATTCAGTTGTATGCAAGTCTCACTGTAGACGTTTTAGTGCGCTGGAACGCAAAGGAAAAATGTCTTGGCATTTTCTACGACTTTGTATTTTGACATTGACTCCGGGGGTGGTAAATGTGGTGGAGAAAAGTGTTGTAAAATGCTCAAACAAAAACTCTGTATGTGTGTATATAAAGTCATAAAGGAAATGGAAGGCTGAGAGAGAGGAGCAGAAAAGCCAGTAAATCATACGGATTTTAAGAGAAAACTACAAACTAAACTACTCCTTCGCTCACTTGAACCTCATAGTAATAAACTGTTTTGCTTACGTTTTTCGCTGATAAGAAGAGACTACGAAAAAGGTAAATGCATTTATATTCTCCGTTTTGTGTAAAACTCGACTCGAAATAAATTTCAAAAAGCTCTGAAAAGATGGGAATGGTTGATTAAGCGCATAATATTGGACTGGCAAATGGACGAATTCATTATGTAATATGCATAAAACGATGTTAGTTAGGTACATACTTGTCGAGTTCACCAAGCCCAAGCCCCTGTGGCCATACACTCACTCAGGAAGTTTGTTTCTTTGATTTATTGTTAGTCATCCCTTTTTCAAGACGTTTTCAATTTTCCAACTTTCCCAACCAACGCTGCTTTTTGTGGGTTTCCTCTCAAATCCTCTCCTCCTGCTGTCTGTGCGGTTTATTAGTTAATAACAAAATGTAAAATAAAATACCTAGTACATAGTTTTTTTTCGGAAAGCAGGCAACGCTTGCCCATTTCATATACAAAACGTGATGCCCTTACCAAACGGGATAAAAATGATGAACTATGGGAAGAAACGGGGATGGGGAAAATGGTTCGCATCATAAATTCACAATTGTACAATTAAAATGAAATGAATGCTCAGAAATACGACAATTATAGATCACCACCACCACCCTCCGCACTCATCTTGGAATTAAAACGGCTCATATGTTTTTAGACTCTGATATTACGGTGAAAAAAATAACCCTCTCTGCGCCTTTGCTCTTCTTGTGCCTCTCTCTTGATAGTAGCATTAATATTTTTTCAAAGTGTAATAATGATAACATTAATAATACGACTTTTTAATGATGTAATCATTTCAGATTACCTGGTTTTTTATCTTGACCAAAGCAAAAGCACTGACTTTGGAGAATTCTCACACAGGCAAAGCAGGCAAGCGGATTTTTAGGTGTTTCCTTTTTCTTGAAAGGTGAGTAGTTAGTTATATAACTTTGATATTAAAATGATCAATTTAGAACCAGAGAGAGAGAGAGAAGAGAGAGACTACATTTTCCAAACACAATTTTTTCTCCGTTTTGAGGTAAATTACAAAAAAATAATAAATAAATTGTATTTCTTCGTCTTCTGGACTAATCTTAATGTATTTATAGCCACAAGGGAAACGGGGAAGGGTGGTGGTAGTGGTGGTGGTGGTGGTTGGAGGGTGAAAAGGAAGTTGAAAGTTTTGATTGACGTTTGTAGCCTTTTTTTTTTGCTACTTTTACTTGAAAATCCGTGAGCCTGCTGAGAATTAACACTATGTAAATTAAACAATAACAGGGGAACATGACCCCCTGGTGAAGTACGTAGCGCAGAGGCAAAACAAAATGTTTTCTATCGGGAGGATAATCACAGAAGAAGAAGAAAAAAAATAGAGTTTTCTTTTGACAGCACAGACCAAATGTCTTATAACCCCACAAAAATCCTAATATTCCCCTGTAATCTTTTTGAATGAGATTTTCTTTTTGGCCTAGGGCAGTGTTCATCATTATTACGTAAGAAGCTCATGATGATTTCTTCTTGTGGCACGGATTTCAGATCTCCCCACCGTGATTGCATACTATATAGCTTTTCGCGCATTTCCACTAATTATTGGCAATAACACTATATGTACAAAAAAAAAGTTGTTATCAGAAATTAGATGATTCCTTTTTTGTTATTATCCTAATGCAAATCTATATTAGACCGAAAATTAAGATTTTTTTTTGCAATTTTATCTCTGCTTATGTGTAGCACACAAAGTATGTATTGTTATTTTTCCATTCGCATGCATCACCTCACCCGTTTCATTATTGAAAAGGGGGAAAAAGGATAGATATGAGGTTGCGATACCGAAAATGAATAGTTTTGTGTGTGATTCTCATGCTGTGGCCGGAAGTAGATTAGGTTTATGTCAAAATTGGTGCTTGGAGCTGTGAATTTTCCAAAAACAAAAAAAAATTAATGTAGTTTCTACTTTTTTTTATGGAATTCTATAATGCTCAACTACTCATACATTCATTATTACACATAGTATGTATGGCATTTTTGCTGGTGGCTATACTGCTGGACCGCCCCTATAGTATCAACTGAAAATCATGAATGAAATGATATACAATTTTTTTGCCTGATGATGATGATGATGATGAATCCATAAAAAATAAAATATATGAATGAAATGCTGCTCGTTCGTGGTCGTACCACACGGTGGTTGGTGATCACTTGAATGAAATGAATGCAAAGTTGAAGACGACACGATCCTCGTAAAAAACACAATTAACAACTTAAGAAAGATTAATTAGTACAGGATATGATGATACTTGGTCTTCACCATCATCATCATCATCCCTACTTATGTATTCTCCAAACTTATTTTTTCCCCTCGTATTTCCTCTTTCCCCCCAATCTCCTCCTAAGATCTGGGGAATGAGAGGAGTAAAACACGGAGAAAAATCCGTCTTGTTTGTTATCTCGATTTTTATGCATAAAATGAAGAAGCTATATGCATACAATCTCCACTTGAGTAGAGAGCTACCCCGTAGTATGTACACAGGTATTATATATGTGATAATATGCTACATTTTTTCCATGTAAAAGAGCGCTCTTTATCTGGATAACACATTTTTTTTTCTTAGGGAAAATAATATCAAGATGTAAAAAAAAGTAGATGAATGAACACATAACCTCGCAGCAGCAGCATCGCATCGAGGATAATACGCATTTGTGGTATACTCTCCAAAGCGGCTATTATTATTAGCACGGAATTGAATCAGAATCAGAGCCTATGTAAAACAACAGGTTTATCGCTTTATCACGTTCGTTCTCGTAAAGAGAACACGGTATATGTATATACAATACAATATCCATTATAAATGCACTTCAAAACTCGGATCTTGCCATATCGGGCTCTAATCGCGAAAAAAAACTTCTCATTTCATTTGAATAAAATACCAATCTAGATATTAATTTAGCCAATTATGACATCCGCACAAGCTGTGAGTGAGTATATATATATACATTTCTTTCTTTTTCAAAAGGATTAATTCAATTTGGTTTTAGAGCAATTGTATGTGCATATATGTATGTATATACATACACTGAAAAATTCTGTTTTCTGTTCTGTTTTCTGTTCCTTCTCCTATACAACAAGTTTATCATCAACCGGTAAAGTAAGAGAAGTGAATGCAATTTAAATCAGAAAACATCATCTCCGACCAGAGAGGTAGTAAGTAAGTGTACAATGATATCAGCATCTCAGTCCGAAAGATAATCTTTATTAAGTATAAAAACATTTTTGCTGTTTTTTTTTCTTCTTCTTCTTCCCTCTCTTTCGTCAGTTCGTTGTAGCAAAGATTACGTATTATTATTTTGTGTATTTCTACCAACATTTCCCATTCATTAAGTGGAGTGACGGTTTTTAAAAGAAACCAAACCACCACCATCCCCACCACCACTCGAAAGCTCTCTACTTTTATGGCTTGCAGGTCACTCTGGTGCGGTGTGGGAATGTGGGAAATAAAAAAAAAGATTTTTTTTCTAAAATAAATAATACCAACAGGAACAATGTTGTTGGGGAAGTGTTTGTCCACTCAAGAAAAAAAAAATTAATTACCGGTTGTGCGGTTTTTGTAGAGCGAGAGCGCAATATTATTATTATGGTTATCTTTTAAATTCAGTTTTGAATTCCATGTCCCCACTCAAACCCTTTAAACTGGACTTTTAAAGATAATCTAAAAAAAATTATGCTTGGAGGCAACTCTCAAGGTGTAAGTAAGTGTCATTGACCATAATGAACATTGACTATCTTGCGAAAAAGAAAAATTCCGTTCTGGAGATTTGAGACAATGATAAGCATCCACATTGTATTTAGGTATTTGGCTGTGGTGATGGGAGGGCGGGGGATGCATATACTTTGATGTTATCAAAATGTTGACCTCTGTCTGTACCTTCTTCTCTTTATATATATATAATTTTTTTTAGTTTGTCTGAGGTAATAATTAGAGGTGATATCAGAAAATAATGCTTCACGGATTTTCGGTATTTTGAGCACAAATTACAAATCCCGGTATCAAACTCCCTGAAGCTCAATACCTCATTACATTTATTGTTGAGCCGTGTTAGAAATGTATAACTCGATCAAGATTGGAAAGTTCCTGTCTCACAGATCAGCAACGGAACTATAAATCATTTTCTCGGCAATTCCCTCCTTACCTTGTGTATCGTTTATTGTGTTTGGCGAATAATGAACAAAAAATAAAAATGGGCAAAACGCAGTTAATGATGTTTACTACTATCTGCTGTGCTGTTGCAGCAGACGGAGATGGGAGATGTGTGGCGCGCGCAGTGCATTTTTTTCGGATGTATTTTTTATAATGATCCATATTGTTGGCCGTAATCTGGGGAGATGAGACGTACGATTTTCTTCTCTCTCTCTCAATTTATGTGTGTCGATGTACAGATTGGCAGAAAACAATTCCCATTGGAAAAGTAAACTACTACGTGATTTATTGCAGCATGAAGGGAATCAGAAGGGAAAGAGATAGTCGAAAAAGAAGACATCGTCACTCAATTAATTTAAAAAAATGTAATGTACTCCTATTATTAAAGACATTGTCAGACATGAGATGTTGTTTTTTTTTCATCAGAGAATGCATTGGAAATCATATCGAATTCATCGGAACGTACATGGTCGTATTTGATAGGATACACCAACACCACTACCACCTGCATCACCATTTTCCATGTATCCTGAGGTTAACAAGGTGGTTTTGAAACAAGTATGTGAGAAACGAGGAAAATATAATCTAGCGTAGGTACACCGTACACCATGTATTGGATATGGCTAAGAGTTGCATCACGAGAATTGTGAAGTAGTGGTGGTCACTATGCTATATTTATGGTTTTTTATGGTTTATGACGATGTACCTCACCTTTCAATTGTGTGTTTTATTATTGCAATTTATTTAAGTAAACCACGAACTAATTAAAATCCTTAATTGGCTAGACAAACATTTGAATAATGTCGAGAGGAGCTAAATGGGAAATTGTGACGCGGCAGCCTAGAGGTACCTTTCTTTCTATACCTATAGATCCCTTTACGATTTACACACATTGTGTGTGTGTATGCGCGCGTCCACTTTTAGATGAGCTCATAATTCATAGGAATAATAATTTTTTTATTAAACTTCTTAACGCGAGCCCCTCCTTCCGCTTTTCTGATCTGTGGTGAAAAGTTAATACAAAGCCTAATATGTCTACAATACGATAAATCATCATCATCATCATTTTGTCGGTATTTCAAAAACTAAAAAATGCAACCAGTTTTGTCTACTGCCCATTCCCCGACACACACTCGATCCATATCCTGGGTGTATCTTACCTGTACACAAATTGTACCTGAAAATGATGAAGATTAATGAGTTTTAGGCCACTTTCTGACTCCATGGTGGTGGTGGGATACTACCACCAGTCAACTAGTGTGAAAATATAATATCCTTATTTCGCCAAAGCAAAAGCAGTAGCCAGCACACAGCACACACTGCCCTAGAATTAAAAACAATATGAATAATTTATGCACTCATAAAGGATACGAATACCTATACCTATGCATATTTCGCAGCTCTAATTTTTTTCGCACATAATATGCAATGCGCTATGCGGTTTGGTTGAGTAAACTGGAAAACTGGATTATTTTCCTTACTTTACACTGAATTTTTTTATGTAGCCTCTCAAGTGGAAAATGCATGTTAAGTAAGATGTTCTTCTTCTTCTTTGAGGATGGATGATGGAACTGATGGAAGAGGAAAAAATGTGAGGTTAGATTCCCACATTCCAAACAATAAATACCTAAGTGGTGCACGTCTCTATATTGAGTTGTTTTTATGTGTTTTGAGGGATCCGCACCGCAAAAACGAATGAAGAAGAAGAAGAACGGACTGAATAGCCACAGCCTGCCACCACCATGCAGCAGCAAGCAGGTCATGCTCCAGCAGGATTTTATGTAGTGAAGTGCGCTCATTGAGCAATTAAAGGAAAAAGACTCCAGGACCAGCAGTGCAGCAGCCAGACTGAATGAGAGAGAAGAGAAGAGAGCCACAAGTCAACTCTCATCGGAAGAAGATAAGCCCTGATTAAAGTTACCTCACATTGCACTTGGACTTCCAGGCACCAACCATATCAACACCAGTCTGGGTTCTGGATGATGCGTTTACGCATCTCATCATATCCAGGTTTTATTCTGTGTGGTGTTGGCTGGCTCTCTCTGGGCCATCCTTCTATTGGGAATTCTTTTTCACCCTTTTTATGCAACTGACGATGAGAGAATATAAGCTTAATGAAAAAAAATAAAAGAATCTGGGGTTGTGTGGAAGTGCGTTAATTATGGGATACATTTTATGTTTGGAATGGTGGTGGTGGTGATATGAAAACCACTCAACAACACACACACACACACACACACTCTCTCGCTTGGACATACTGACTTACTTTTTTTCCAGAATGCAATGTGTCGCGACTTTGAGCTCCCATGTGTCGTCACACATGTATGGCAATGGCAATGTTATCCTCCTCACATATTTTATTTTCCCGTAAATGGTCCAGGAATATATATATGGTTTTTATCAATAATTGTGTCTTTGTAATCGCAATAAAGTTGGACGGAGGAGGATTCACGTCGCGACTGAACAATTATTTTGTTTTTTCCTTGGAGAGTAATTAACTGGGTTGCGAGAGTCATCTGCTTCCAGAAGGAAATCCGTTGTAAAAAAATGTGATAAATATGTAAAAGGATTGGTTGGAATACATATTGTTTAAATTTATTTTTACGTTCTCTCTCATGCCAGGGTCGGCTGGTTAGACAGACGGATTTGGTAAAATGAGGAGAAAAAAGAAAAATTGACATGGTTTAAGTTACACTTGGGCAAATGACGATTGGGCTGGCTGGAGTGACTTAAAATCCCTTTTCCGTTCCAACGTGGCTATAAAAATGGCTATCAGTTATTGCTCTCTAAAAGCATCTCTCTCTCCTCAAGCCTTATTTGTGACTTATCTTTGATGTCGACAACAGAGTCCACGTCCAAGGCTCACTAATGAACAGTGAGTTTGATCTGATTGTCTCGAGAGGAAAACAAAAGGGGGAAAGGTTTTCTTTTAAAATGTGGGTGATTTTGATTTTAAAAAATAGAAACAACAGGAGGGTTCTTCTGGAGTCTATTATAAATTGGAAAGGTGAAAAATAAAATTTTGTGTTGTTTTATTTTGGATGTGTGGATATTTAAGTAGAGAAAGATTATAGTTTTAAAATGGAATGATTTGTGCGCTACAATGAAATTGTCCATATGGCGTCATTTATGAATCGAAATAATAGGCGCAGGGTCATGTTGTGAAAACCGGTCATAAAATCTGAAAAATAAGTGTGTGGTTTTAATGTTTTTTTATTTTTTTAAATCACGAGTGATTTTTGACTGTGAAACTTTAAATATGCGAAACTTTACATGTTTAACATGTTTCATTATCGATTGAAATACAATCCCTACATTTATATCATGCATAAGCAAACTGCCGTCATATATTAGTTACAGTCGCAAGCATATCTTTACGGAACATAGGTCCTTCTGAATCCCTTCCACATTATTATTTGAGTGTAGTAAAATATACACAGTCTTACAATAATTACAAGTACATAGCAGCAACAACTATTTTTTTAAATAGATTTATACAATATGAAGAATACTTGTGCGCTGCGATGTACCTCCTCTGCCGACAATTTTCTAAAAAATAATGAAGCATTCGATCCCACAGATCGATTTTTACCTACACCAGCAAATTATTATACTTTATGGAAAAGTCAACCTATCAAAACTCACCCACAACAGTACAGCATTATATTATGCATCATGCAATCCCATCAATAAAAAAAATCCTTTTCCCTAATGCAACCCCCTCCATCCATACAAATAATACAAATCCGAAGAAAAAAAAGCATAATCACTACTGTATTACTTGCCCGCATATTATATACCCCTTCTAACATTCCCAACAACACACATTGTCACCCTACACCTCCTTCATCTCCACACGTATAATATCCAACGAAAAGAAAAACTTGCATTTTTTTTATTGAAAGCCCGATCCCCCTGATCTCACCACACGTATTATTACTATTTTTTTATATATATCCTCGCTCACATATTGCCATCCTATCGTTTACGGAATGGGGTTGGACATAAGGAATGATTTGAGGGCGTGTCGTCATCCGCCCAGATCCTATTAGGGGACCACTTTACACCCCGAAACTCGGGCAAGAAACCGCCCCTGTCTAAGACCCTTTCACGTTGTGGCTGCTCATCCAACCAGAACGAAACCTTTTGGGATCAATCCAATTTTTATATTCCGTGTCGTGTCTCCACACACTCTTCTTATATACCGAACCACCAACAAGAGAGAGAGGGAGAGAGAGAGAGAGAGAAAAAAGTCATCTCGCTATTACCCATCTTATATACACTTCCAGTTGTTTACACTCATCGCTACTACTACATACTCCTAACCACACACCACCACACCACTTCTTCATCGGCATATTCCTATTATTATTATATAACTTCTAAACAAACACACAGCATGAGTGAGTGAGAAAGGCAAGACGGAAGGGTGCTTTTATGTATATGTAAAGCTGCTTACGCCTTAACACCCAACAAACACATTTTCGTCTTATTGTCCCAAACACACACACCATGTATGTGTATATATATGAATAAATATGAAAGCGTCTAGGGTTGAAGAAAAAAGCTGAGCTCTTCAACGTTCCTCTCGATTCCTCGCTGCTTCTGCTGCTGTTAGCATGCTGGGTAAGAAAGATCTTGTTTGAAACGAGGATCCATCTCGTACTTTTCAAGACCAAACCAAACTCCTCTTGTTTGTGTGTGAAAAAAAGTCCTTACGTATATGTATTTTACCTTAAAATCCTGCTTACTGAGTTACGAGACACGAACGAAACGAACCTCCTTTTGCCCTATGCCACCACCACAGCTCGCCGCACCAAGAGTTCACTCGTTCTATGTTTCTCGTTCTTCTTCTGTTGTCTTGAGACTCGTTCTGAAGAAGCTGCTGCTGCTCTTTTTCCTACTTTTATCCCTATGCTTCTGGGGGTCTCCGAGTTATTACTGCAATTGGAGTTGGGGCAGCTCATCAAAACGCGAGTTGATCTCGACACATTTCATTATAAGCTCTCTACGATATATACAATTCACACAGAGAGGTAGTGTGAAACAAGTAGACGACAAGAAGAGAAGAGAAAAAAAATCCTTTGAGACAATAATATCAAATCAAAAAGGTACGTTTATAATCAAGGTCTTCCTTGTGGTTTGGTGACAGAGCGAAAAAAGTTGTTCAATGTTGCGTGTGTCGTGTGTGCTGTGTGGTGTGTAGGTTGACTTTATTGAGCTACTTTATTAACTGAGCATCATCATTTATTCTTATGACGTTATTGAAAAAAGTCGATTAGTATTACAACAAAAGCCACTGATTTTTTGGAGGAGAGAGTTTTTGTTGAAAAAATGCTTTCTCCTTTCCAGCAGTAGTACAACACACACGTTTTGGGTCAATGTGATCCTGCCTGGGATCCATCCGAGATACGAGAGCACCTCCGATTTTCATCTGGATATAATCAACCCGTGACTAATAATATTTCTCAATTAACTTTTTTTTACACCAGTTTGTGCTCTCCACTGTTTTTAGCCACCAACAACACCACGTAGCAGCCCAAAAGTACAAATTGAGCTCGATAAACTTCTTATCCTGTCGACTATATATGTTCTTCAAGATAACGTTTGTGTTTTTACCAACGAGATAAGGGGCTCCTCCACGTAAAAAACCTAAAATCGTCACTTTGTACTTGTCTGAAAAATTAAAACAATTTTTTTTTTCAAAAAAAAAGTATACATATACCCAGCGAAACGTGATCGTCATCATCGTGTGGATGTGTGATTCAACCTTGGATAATGTCAAAAACTTTTTGATAACAGACTTGGCATCTCGTAAACCTTTCTTGGGTTATTTGAGCCGTGATAATATTGCTGGCTATATGGATCCGTATAATATATAATATTATGTAGTATCTTGATAAATAATATGCTCCAGCTACTTATCTTCTTGTTCTTGATGAAGCCGTATAGCGACTACTTGCTTATGTCTTATAAGAAGAAGTGATGTGTTTTTGATCGTCCAATGAACTTATCAACTTTTTTTCTACCGCTTTTATCACCCATAATGTGCCAGATTATCGGAACAGTTTAGTGTATAGTATATAACCATTCAAGTTTTGCTGGGATGTTTGTTCGTCAACATCATCTTATACAAAAGGTGGTATGCAACGCAGCAGTGTGGCTCTATAAAACTGCAATGCACATTTTTTGTGGGACAAGTTTTGTGTGAATTTATTGGATTGCACTGACAATCAGAAGAAGCGTCATAACATAATACTATACGATATCCCTAGTGAACTAAATTCCTTGTTGAAAGGAAAAATAAATAGACATTTCCGGTAAAAGAAAAGTTAATTTTTTAATTAATATTCCAAACAAGTTATTTGGGTTAGAGAGAGAAACTACTGAGAATTACGCAGCCGCGCGTCTTCATCATTTTCACAGTAACCTGACTCATCATCATCATCATCATCCTGATTCGGATGACAACATATCCATCTCATTCAGAACATTTTTTTTGCAAGAATTTAAAGAAAAAAGCGAGTTTTCTGTCATTCAGTGAGTGCTTTTATGTAATTGAAGGTGAAGGGAAAGAAGAAGAAAAAAAAACTATTTCTTCATTGAAAACTCTCCTCGCTCATTTGCTCCGGGCAAATCTAATAATTGCAAAAAAGTCTTTTCACAAACAAGAGAGAGAGAGAAAAGTATATATTGTGTGAAAAAAGAAGCTTGCTCGTAAACTGTCCGGTTTGAGCCATGAAGTACGCACAAAACACCTACTAATTAACCCCGGTACAGGAGCAGTCGGGGCAGTTCCCATATATATAAAAACAAAAGTTAAAAACTGGGAATATAAATTGAAACTCGTAAAGGATTTTTTTTATTGTTGGAAAAATTTTACCTTTTGTGAATGAAAAGTTTAATTGGGTTTGACTCTCTGGTAATGAATGAATGAATGAGCGAGTCAGCGGAATTATAGTGATTTTTGAATGAACTACTTACTCTGAATGAAATTGTATTAATTTCGCAAAAAAAAAGAAAGAAAGAAAAACAAGGCAAGTTGATGAGCAGTCTTGTAAAAAGGACCCCACAATTCTGACAAATTGCTCAAAAAAGGATGTGTAATTACCACTGGAGTTGAAGACTAAACCATTGGTTTCACTTCTGAGAATAACCAGAGGGTGGACCTGGAGGCGGAATTTTAAAACACTGGAAGGAAGTCGGATATAGCCCAGTTCCGAACTCAGCCCAGCTAGAAAACAGTAAGCAAAAACTTTTTATGTTCAGAAGCTAGTTAAATTAGGAGGAAAGTATAATTTTAAGTTGTAATGACCCAAGGCAAAAAAGTCATTAAGACAAAACAAAACCAAAACCAGCTTAAATACAAAAAGAAATAAGTCAAGAGTTATTATATATTATTATTATTCACGTAACTCAGGTGCACATAAGGTAGCCATCCTATCCTGTGCAAAAAAGCACTTGAAAAGGTGAAGGTAGTACATAGCAGTAAGTTCATCATGATGATGACTGTCATCCTAATCCCATAATCCCATGTCAAGTTTTCAACTTTTTAAAAAGAACTGCTTGTACTTTAAAAAGGGGATAAAAGTTTATCTCTTCTCCCCATCTTTTTCCCAAAGGAACTACAATGTTTTGAAATTTTGTGGAAGGTTGTTTTGTAAATATTTTGTCTCATCCTTTCTAAAAAAAACGAAATAGAATCCTGTTGTTGTTGGGGTATATTACAAATCCCCAGTTTTATACACTACATGCATATTGGTATATCCCCATATCGTTCATTCATTCAGATCGGATCCTCTATTTTTTTTTGTTTTAGTTAGAAAAGCACTCCCGTACGTAAATACTTATTCTGAACTGAAGAAGAAAAAAAAATTCGATATGAAACAGTGTTCTTCGGACAAGAAGAACATAAAAAACATGTGACTGGAGTAGTGGTGGAGAGCCAGTCAGTCGGGAACATTTTTTCTGGAGACATAAGTACATACATACGTACGATATACATGCTCTCTCCACTCTCTCATACTCACATAGTGGATATATTATGGACACACTCCCTCCCTCCCTCTCATTTTTGTTTGTATTACATTCTTGAAACTGGCTGCGCTGGCTGAGTAACAATTCCTATTTATTTATTTCCACTCTCTGACAACTTGAGTTGTTCCAACTTCCTCCATTTTTTTTTCCTGCCTGCCTCCCTAACAAATTCATTACATCCCATTTTACATGAGAGCGGAAGAAAAAGAAGTGTTGTTGGATGGAGGAGTCCAGCTGGCTGAGCTGGTGAATATATATCCCTGAGAGTAGGCAGATATCGCGGAATGTATCGGATACTGAAAAAAAAACCTGAAATAAATCAGATATCCTTTGATTTCCTCTCTCTCCGATGGCGATGCGAAGTAGGTCACACGTTTTATTTTAAAAGAGAACCCATAAAAGATGTAGTCACCTCGGGGGATTTGCATAACATATATTCACGATGGTGGTGGTGGCCGGGGTATCTATTTTCCATTCATATTCTTTTTTGCGGAATTCCTTCGTGCCCCATAAAAAGCTGAGAAAATGTCCGTGTTGCATGCTGCTGGTAATGATCTCGGCTAGAAAAATCCATATTGTTGTCTCCAACGAAAACTAACAAGCGAGGGATTTACCAAAAGGTGATGTGATAGCGGTAGCGAGGATCGGAGATGGATCGGAGAGCAATTAGTCAAATGGTCTTTCGATGTTTGGGACACTGTGGCAATTAGATGAGGACAGGTAGACGGAGACCGTATTGTGTGGCCGTTTTTCAGTCATAATAACGCATATATAAAAAGGAAAGAGAGAACTAACCAAGTTCAACCATGCAAGTATCTACAAAAACACCACTGTTTTTTTCGTATAGGTATAAACGTATGTAGGTTTTTGTTAAGAAGAAGAGTCAGTGTTGTTTACGGTGCACCTTTTTCTCAGTCAAAGTCAACGTGTGCGAAGCAGCAGAGACATCTGAGTCTTCATGGCTCTTCTTGAGTATTTAACTCGACCAACTTTTTCCATTATCCGTAGGCGCCACATTTTTTATTACAATCAGCATCATCATCATCATCGTCCTCATCACAAAAATCATGATCACAAGAGCGAGTCGTCGTCATCATCATCATCCTGGATAGGGATATGAGGGAAGCGGGATGTCTGGAAATAAGAGTTCGGTCAAAAATCCGTATTTATGATTAGGTTGCGTTGCGTCAAACGGCAAACGACCTTCTCCTGCCTGATTATACTCTTTTCGCATCTAAAATACCTACACAATATATCTTCAGCACTTCTCCTCCAAACAGGACATGAAATACTTTGTCAAAGAGCGTCAAACTTTTTTTTATTTGTCAAACATTTCAACCAAATGCAAATTCCCTGATTTATTACTCCCATTAATTTAAGTTGTGTTTGTGCAAAAATTTCCAACTTTTAAAATTTTTGCCAAAATGAGCCTGATCATCATCATATCATCAAAGTAAAAGTACCCTTTGATATATTTATATATACGCTTGCTTATTATTATGCACATTAAGAGCCTTCGAAATGAAAATCGAGCGTGTGATTGAGCAAAGTAGGCAACCCATGAGAAAAAATATTTACGAGGTAGGCCAGCTCGTATTTCGTCTGAAAATGTCTGCACCTCACCTCCTCACCTCTCACTTATTGACATACCTGTAAAGTGTGTGATGTGATGTGATGTGAGGCTAGGCTACCCATCCATCCCAGGACACAAATTTTTAACCTTGCCCCTTCTCTCTCTCTCGTTCTTGAGCACTTGAGTGAGGAGAACGAACCTACATTACATCTCGTTTTCACATTTAGATACTCATAAAATATGTACTTGTCACACACTCACACACACACAGCCTCAACGTTTTGAGAGAAAAAACTGTCTCGCTCTCGCTCTTTGTCGAATCAATAGGTGACGAAACGAAATTATTTGATATTCCTACTCTACCCAAATTCATAGATGCCCATTAAGAGGCAGCACAACTGCCAATCAATTTTATAATTTCACTTGGTATTCCGCACACAACACACACGTCTCCTCTTCTCCCACCACGTATATCATTCAGGATCACCTCAATCGCCACAAATTTATTTTTTTATTGATGATGGGCCGATTCCCCATTGTCAAAATGAAACCAATAGTAAAAGGCAATGGAAGAAAAGGAAACGTTATTTATTTATTTATTTAGCCTTGTCGGACGGGATCCATATCCATTTAATTTTCGTCGTGTCGTGCCATCGAAAAGTCATCATTTCTGTTTACCATACCGATTTTTTTTTCATGTGAAAATGTGAATGCGACGAGCAAGAGAGGGATATTACGGGTCTTGGGCTAATGGAGCCATCAAAAACAAAAATATGACGTGACCACCACCGTTCATACCGTCTTCCCAGCTCATTTCACTTGTGTGACGGCACGGGCTACTTACGAATTACGGCAGAACCACCGTACCTTGAGAGGAATAAACAGTTAGTTCTGGAGTCATAAAGTGAAATAAGCACCATTTTTTCCTCAAACTTGGAGAAAAATTATTCATGGGACCATTATTAAGTCAACATCATCGGCCTAGCAGGCTCCCAGTCTCCCCACATGGGATGGGCAATAAAAGCCCCAAAAACAAAAAAAAGTGTATATAAAAGCAAAAACTTTTACCTTTTCGGTTGACAACTACTTCCTATTTCAATCCTCATCCACTTGTCCTTTATTATATTTACGGGAGGTCTACGGTAAGACAATTGGAAACTATTTGGCTTTTGAGGTCTCCCCGTAATAATAATTCCCCTCTAGGAGCTTAAAACTCGTCTTACCTCACCTTCCAATTTTCCCAGAGCAATAATAAAGGATGTGTAGGTAAGTAAATCCTTGTTTTTCAAAGTGTCGCTTTTATAGATGATTGGAATGTCGACAGAGAGAGAGAGAGAGAGAGAGAGGCAGGATTTGATTGATTTACAACTTTAGGTAAGAGACAGGGGCACAATATGGGAATGAAAAAATAATGTACTCAAAAGAGAACTCCCAGGACGGACGGAGTCCGTGTGTTGTCTCCGTATGCGTACAAAATAGAACATTCCGGAATTTTTAGGAGATGATTTGCGGTGATGTGATTGTAATAAAAATTTTGTTGGAAAAAAAAAGCAGAAGTTGTTTTCACAATAATATATACTCTCGTCGCAGTTGTGTTATCAGTATCGCAGTGTTGAGAATATTTCATGATTTTTGCCCAGATAGGGGAAAACTACGTCCATAAAAAGTCATGCTCTGTTTCGCCGGTGGCAGGGCAGTCATGTCATATACCTTACACCACCACTACTACCGTCCTGTCCTGTTCCATTCCGTGAAATATTATATATAAAGTCATTAAAATGGGGGCAAACAGAAGCTTGTTCATTAAGATGTCATAATAATATTATATACATCCACAATCCACTCCATTTTTGTCTTTTATCTTTTTTGTGCACTTGTTCGAAGGATTAGTATATAGGCTTGGAAAAAAAATTGCATTTGCTTTTCCAAACTCTTGTGAGAATTGAGTTCCAATCCACATAGCTTATGCGCTTGCTTGCTTGTCGGGAAAATCAAGCATTTGTACATGTTTTCATATATATTTACCTATGTAAATACTCGCAATCGCAACATGTTTTAACCTCACTCTCTAGCTCTAGTAGTGCCTCTCTCTAGTCTAGTGTGCGTCATAAATTAGAGGAGAAAAAGTTGCCATCGTTTGTGTTGTAAATTCATTCTGGTATCTGGAGATTTGATCACAAGATTGAGGAAAGGCTTAAATATATATATAAAGCTTTAAAAACGTGGAGCTTTTCTTACCTTGCCGTGGCTTTCGAATCATAGTGTGTGGAGCGACCGGCGAGAAAAAAAAATCCATTATTGCCTACGATGTGTGATATACTTGATACTGACATTCGGTCAGGTTATGATGCCCTTGAGTGTCATCCCATTATAAAAGTATATGTTGATGGGAAAATCATGATTCTCATAAGAAGAGGTGTAAAAAATGAAAAAAGGAAATCGCACTGGTGTCGGTCGGGTGTATATCGGCTGGGTTGAAAAAAAAATTGCAAGTAAAAATTTTCAGAAAAAAAAGGTAATTGAAATTGGAAACGAGTGAAAGCCACACGTATAATGAGTGTGAGCCTTATAATAGCCTCCTGCGGATTAATCAACCTGTGCCATCACAATCATTATAAGTGTTTTCCCCGTTAGCATCAACCCCGTATTCGATATTCCACCCAATTTATTACATGTATCCCTTCCCCTGCGACAATCATTACGAAATATCACCAATTGTCATCTTTTTCCCGGCCACACTTGACTTGAAAAGTGGCGACATTTCTATCTGATGATGCCACCTTCTTGTGAATCATCATCATCATTAGAGAGAAAAAAAAATCATCATCATCCTTCGGCATCACCGATCGTCACCGCCGCTGCTGACTTCATCGTCGTCAAATCCCAACTCCGCTTCGTCCCATGTTACTTATATGTATATTCCATGGAACGACAATAGCGAAATATCCCACTGCAGATGATGATGATGATGATGATGATCTGCTGCTGCTGCTGTTGTATTGGGAAAATGGTAATAAGGGCTGGAAAAACGATGTTATGTTACCACTTTTTCGCTACCTCGCCCGCTATCCTCTGGGTGCACATGTGTATCTCCACTCGGGTGCTCCTTGTTGCATACACTTTGGTTGTAATGGGGTTGTAATAGTCAAGATATTTGGGTAGATAAAAGGAGGATATGCCGAGTGGTCACGTAGCACGGAGCAGAAGACATGGTAAAAAAGGGACCCCGAAAAAACTTGCCTAAATGAATAATATAAAATGAATACGTGGTGGCTCTGCTCTGCGCTGCGGCTGCTGGCTATCCAGAGTTGAAGATTTTTCATACATTTTCAATGAGCAGGAGAGCAGTAGTAGGAGCAGGAGCAGACCGCTTATATATACATATATATGGACATAAAAAAGGTGATTGTCATATGGACAGTGTATATAATATAATAATATTATGTATTATGTATATCTACAATCCACAACCGGTTAGCTGGAAGCTATGAAACAGGAGCCGCGGCGCAACACACTCACTCAAGTGGTGGTGGTGGTGGATGGTGGATGGTAGTAGTATAGTGGAAAAGTCAAAATGCAATTGAGCTTTTAAGTGGCTGAAAAACATCAAGAGAGTAATATATTAATAGGGCGCAAATGTAAACGCACATTATTTGCTGGATTTCTTTTTTTTTCTATTTTTCTTTTTCAGGGGAACTCTGCAGGGTTAATATTTCAAATGCATCACTCATTTCATACATGTGCTGTGTGATTGTATCTGGTACAACTTTTTTTGGTACAAGTCCATTTCCCATTTTTTTCTTCATTCCGAAAACAGAAAATACAGTAGCTTGACATGGTGGAGTAAATTGGAGTGGGCCGACAAGAGGAGAAGTAAGAGAAAAAAAAGTCCTTCTCGTTGGAGTAATTGAACGTGTAGGTTTCCTAAAGTGGGATCGAGAGATACACACAAACAAACTGCGAGATCTTTCTTTGATGATGAATGAGAGAGAGAGAGAGAGGAGGAGGAGAATGGATAGTAATCACGAACAAAAAGGAGACAATTTTAATTGGTGTCTGGCGAGATGATGATGATGAGCATGTCATAAAATAGAGCTCAAAAATAATTTGAAAGTGTTTGTAATGTGCAAAATGCCAGCTTGTACTAGGTCATTAAGGGGAGGAAGTGAAGATATATAGTATATTTGGGAAGAAACATGATGATATGATGGGAGACAGCCTTTAGTGAGGTTTGTCACGATATTAATGATTGAGATGTGGACAAAAATTGATACAGAAGAGTACAAAGTTTTGTAATAATTTTTAAACGTTTACCTTTGGCGCTGCTAATGATTATTAAAATTGAACGGGAAATCTAATTTACACAGATCCTATCCTCAAATTTTTGCTGAGTAGATAGATGCAATGGGTTAAGTATATGAGACGAAGGATATCAAATTTCGTTCTTAATATTATTATTCCCAAAAAAAAAGTCCTACTTAGGTTAAATGTTGGGGCACGCGACAAACCCATTCCCTACTTGTGAACAAAATCTCTCTCTTTTTTTAAAAAGAAAAAGGCCGAAAGACGCACTTTAAAGCCTGCTGCTTGTCTCTCTCCCCGTTTTAAAAGCTATTTAGCATTTTACAGCGTGAAACTGTTGTTCCTTTTTTGTGAGCCCAACTCGTTTTTTTCTGTTTTGTTTTTTGGGTGTGCATGTTGAAATTCAATAAAAATAATGAAGCTTCAGCCTCCACTTTCATTCATTCTGATACACATTCAGCGGAGGTGTTCCCTACTTTTTTTTCTGTAAAAAGCGGAAACCCTCAGGAGAGGAGAGGAGAAGAGGATTCATGACTCGTAAGTTTNTTTTTGTTTTTGGGTGTGCATGTTGAAATTCAATAAAAATAATGAAGCTTCAGCCTCCACTTTCATTCATTCTGATACACATTCAGCGGAGGTGTGTTCCCTACTTTTTTTCTGTGAAAAGCGGAAACCCTCAAGAGAGGAGAGGAGAAGAGGATTCATGACTCGTAAGTTTGAAAAGAATTTAAACGTTAACTAGCTCTCTCTCTCTCTCTCTCTGCAATCCACGATATATTAGATTTTATACTAATGAGCTATGCCCGCATGTCCCAAAAAAAAGCACTTCATAAAAAAAGCACTTCATTTTGTCATTGATCAGTTTCAAGGTAAAAATTGCTGGTTTAGTTTAAACCCTTTAGTATTATGCCAAATGATAATGACAATGTTTTCCAAAATATCCTCTTCTTCTTCTTTTTCCCCCCATATGGCCTTTTTCCTCCCATATATTATCAATGAACTCATCCATTTCTGGCACCCTTGCTCAGTTGACACAAACAATCCATGGGATTTTTTTTTTCCTCCGAAATAACCAAAGTCGAAATAATCCTCTTGTTCCCTCCTTGTAATGACCTTTCAACAGGAATACCAAAAAATAAAACAATTTTCTCCGTAAAAATGGACAAATCTTTCAACTTTCGAGTTAAATTACAGCAAAAAAGAGAGAAAAAAAAAATTTCCATGTGGCTGCCCCACCACCACCCCGCGCATAACTCAACCCGCATTATATATTTTTAATGCTGACGGACTGATGTGATGCTGTGATGTGATGTCGCAGGCATATAGGCATGTGTAAATAAGCAATTATATTTTCCCCACCGTTATAATGTAGTTCCCCAGTGCATACTGCACGTTATCTTAAAAGGAAAGAGAAATTAAAGGGAATTGCTGTATCCCAAGGAATTATTTGTTTTTTATATATGTGCGATCCCATCTGGCACTCACTTTTACAACTTTATTATTTCTTAGAGAAAACTAACCTTTTTTACCATTCTGCATATTGAGCTCTCCTCTAGGTTTTCCGAGAGTTGGTTTCTGCTAGGTGCTCAAGCAATTTTCCACGATATCAGATCGATATCCATCATAATTTCAGCGTCGTGGCACAGTTCAAGTGCGAGAGAATTAATAGCGAAATTGTATGTACAGGGAGTTGGGTGCCGAGTAATTGGATAATTCTCCACGGTTATGAGACTCTGCTATGCAAATTACTCAAGTCACAAAAGCCCTACCTACTTTTCCCTCGCCGGGATGGAGTGTATATGGAATGAACGGGAATGGGACGAAAGGGTTATAAAGGTTGCATGTGATGGTGATGATCATGAGTATTATTTGAGAGGGCAGCACAAAATAGTATATATTTTTCTTCCGAAAAAAAAATTTTGTGTTTTGGCCCGAGAGCTCCTTTCTTTTGGGCTGCACAGCACATGTGTGTGCCAGCCAACGGTGAGCTAACAAGCCGTGCTTACAACGCTACTAATGGGATATTCTACTCCAAAAAAATCCAAGTGGGCTTGGATTGCTTGCGCAGTCTCATGCACACTCTGGGAATATATATATAGGTATCCGTCACAGAAAACAAGGCAAAGGAAAAAAATCCTCTTCTTGGTGTAATGAATAGCTGTTTGGAGAAAGAATTCGCATAAATTTTTCTCGTTGCGCCAAACTGACTTTTCGGTCGTCTCCTCGTTTTTTTTCCTTCGGGAACCAGAAGAAAAAAAATTGGTTTGGTGGGGATGTGCTTCTGTGCTGCTGTTACGTTACACTTTGAGTTTGATGTTGAAGAGCTTGTTAATTTTAAAGAGGGATACAATGTTGGAAAGAGGTTGGAAATGCGGATGACAAAAAATACACACTTTTTCAGAGAGTTTCAAAGATGGAAGCAGTTTATAAGCTAATTTTGATTAAAACCTAGAGCGGAGATTGACAATCTACCTATCCGATATGGTAATTGGTGGTATGGGATAAAATAAAATAATAACGTTGATTTGCGACAAGCGACATATGACACAAAATTAATAGTATACAAATTAAATTGAGATTGGGAAATACGGAAGTTTATTGCACAGCTCGAATTTATCTTATCAGAGTAGCAGCAAGTTATGTCAACCATTTTTTGTAGTGGATCCGGATGGGTATGGATGGTGGATGGTGGATCAGGCTGGGCTCTTCTTCCTTTTTGGATTCACGCCCAATTCCAAAGTATGTATAAGGGGGTTTTGGTGTAAACTTGTGAATTTTTTGAAAGTTAAACTTGGTTAGCGTCCCTTCGAAGATAACATTCGCTTTGGCTTTTTGGTGGAAATTCTGCAAAGTAGAACGACGACCAATTTTGTCTTTGTAAATACGCGTATATAACTTATCACTAGATTCTCCACCATTCTGGTATATTACCTTTTGGAATGAATCCTGGAAGCCAGTGAAGGGCTAACAACTGCACTATCACTGCAAATCTTGGGCACATCCTTATTGTGTTCCAACTCGTGCTCCTGACCAGCCCGCAGCGGTCCTTTGAGTTGGCTCAAGGAAGTGTTCACTCTCGGCACGATTTTGTAAGGGAGGGTGGTTCCCCGCGCGTCGATAACTTTGCTGAATACTCCTTGAACCTGTTGGACCTCCTTCGGGTCCAGCACGCGGGAGGGGGCGACGACCTCGGTGAACTGGTTGGGGGTCATGGTTGTGAACCGAAAGTGCTTTATGAGCGGGTCCATAAAGTGACGCTTGTTTTTCCCGGTGGTTTTCATCCCGTGATGTTTGCACATGCTAGCCGCCCATCTGTATACATTTTATAGCACGTACGTAATTAGCGTGATAGGTCTCCATGTCACAATGGTTTGGTAATCAATATAAAGAAGGTCTGTGCATACGCCTAACCTAACAGCAGCCTGGAACAGCTCAACTTCATCCATATTTAACCTATCCCTTTCCAAAATCCTGGCAAAAGTATGAGCATCCAAGTCCTCCATATGATACTCCACCACGTCACTCGTCTGGTCCTCAATGATTTTCCAGCAAATCGGAGCCAGATAGGACAGCTCCACCGCGCTCGTCGAGAATCTCAACGCTTCAAACACGTTCGACACGGTCAGCAACTGCCGGATATGATCCAGCACTTGATCCTCGAGGAATATCACGGCGTACTTTTTCGTCGCGTAAAACACCTCCAGAGCCAGGGCGAGCGTGAGGCAAATCGGGATCTCGTTGGTGTACATGGCCTTGACGAACACCTCAAAGGCCGGCTCGGAAAAGTCATCCTCGTACAGGATAAACTTGCCCTCGGAGATGAGCGGCTTCCCCTCGTTGTACAGCAGGCTCTGGAAGATTTCCGACGAGGAGGCGAGGATCACGCGGTGTGCCTCGATTTTCGTTTTGTTCCTCCCCACAATGAAGACGACGTCGGTGAACATTCTTTTCTCCCATAAGTAACCTGTGTGTGAAACAAGAGGCAAGAAAAGATATATACACCACACGTGTATTAATCAATTCGAGAGCTTCACAGTTGAATACATTGCACAACTCTCGCTAGTCCTGTCTACCAGCGACCATTTTGCATAATCATCATCAGGATTTATACACACACACGGACAGCATGGTCTGGTCAGTCATCATCGCAATCACAAAAATTTTTTTAAGGGTAACCACAAAAACGAAACTCATTGGCTCATTCCATCACGAAGCAAGCATTGCAGCAGCAAGCACTCTATACAATTTATATATATGTATTTTTTTCAAAGAAACGTTTGTTACTTTACGTGCTCTCTTCTACATCATGAAATGAACATGTACATAAAACCTGCTCACAACAAATATGCTTTGCGCAGACTAAGCGTAAAAAGGTATAGGAAGGAGGAATATATAAAAAAAAATTATTGTATCCAGTCAAACAACATCTCACCTCCAATTCAACTGCCATCATCACTCTCATAAAACATTAGTACCATTTCAACCTTCATCATTCCGAGAGATCTCAAAAGCCTAAAACACACACACACATTCTTATTTTTTAAAGATTTTTTTTTATTCTTCTCAAGGTATTTCTCAGTTTCTCCTCCTATAGACCTCTAGCTAGAGCATATTATATTATCACTTTTTTGTTTGAAATATTTGCAATAATAGTACAGCAATAGTATATATAAAAGAAGGTTATCTAAGCATAAAATCGGATCCCTCAATAATTTTCATTTTTTTCCTCCTCTTCCCGCATCCAACAATAGTTTTTAATAAAAAAACATTTTAGTTATGAAATATGGAAAGCGCAAAAAAGGTTTGGGTTTTCCAGTGTGAAAAATTCAATAAAAATTGTGGTCAGCATCCAAGAAAATATTATACACGAGATTATCAGATCACCACACAACAAGAGCACATTGTACAGAAAGGATATAGAGAAATGAGGGATTTTGGAGTGTGTGGATCGAGGTGTGTTTTAAGAGTGATAACAATCGGGATTAATTTCCCCCATTTTGCAGTCTTATCACTAATAATCGTAAGATGTGTACAACATGGGGATTTTTTTCTCTTTGAGGTATTAAGACATCTCCCATATT
>JAANSN010000919.1:0-42278 GCA_036850665.1 Dicranocentrus wangi | reverse complement strand
AAACAAAATGCATGTTTTGTATAGTGTGTAAATTCTCGGGTAATGATGTGAAATGCAAACAACTTTGATTACCCCATCTATTATGGATTAGCATAGAAAATCTGCAGCAAAAGTGATTTGATTTTCTTTCCTTGTTTTTTATACAAAACTACACAATATAGGGTTTGTGGTCAGCATTATGGGAATTCAAGCAAGCCATTTGACATACGACCAACCAAAAACAGAGCAAGAAAAGATTTGTAGTTTTAGGTTAGGGCAGTGGAATTCTTAAATCTGGAGCAGATTATGAAATTAGTTTGTCCCGGTTAGATTTATACATAAATTAGGGTCATGCAATGCATTTTGGTTTTAAAGAAATTGTCCGCTTCCGCTCACTCAAACCCTATACACATTGACCACATTCCACACAACATACATTACCCTTTTTCGATTAGGTTTGATAGTAAGTAGACGTGCGTGATATGCTGAAGCAACAGAAAGAATTCATAAAAGTTTCAATGTTTAGACTTCCCTAGTTCTTCGTCGCAATGTTAACACACCCATTTGCCAGATTCCATACAAAGATCTTTATCAAAAGAAAGCTGCTTGCCCTTTTACTTTCTGTCTGGAGAGGAAGCAGCGCATGGAAACACTTCCTGGCCATCATTTCATTTGTTCTTCGTATGCCTTAGCCCACTGTCATATGAATCTACCAGACCAAGCAGACCTTTCATATATTTATTGCTTATATCTCTCATGGTAATGTCCTCACCCATTTACTGCCAAAAACTTGCCACACCCTTTTACTTTCAAAATGATGAAATGAGCAAACTTTGTTTTACAGGAAAGAAACGACTTCCTTTTTGCATTTCATACTTTGTGGCACAAGTTCGAGCTATTCATTTAAGCAACAATAACACTCCTGTGGTTGGTGTTGGTGGTCAATTTCCAAGAAGATTGAAACACAAGCACGACGAGTTACGTCTATCACATCAGATACTGTGATAGCAGCCACGTATTCAGTTCATAAACATAAAAGTATAATCCGTCATACACTGTAGTCCCAGGCTATTGTTTACAGGTTACAAAGTTACAACAACAGAGTTCTATGACTTCAATTATCTCTTAGGAAAATGGAAAAAATTCATAATACTCTCGACGCTGTGGTCGTTAGAGCTAAAATGACTAGGTGTTGTCCAAACTAGCTCACTCCGAAAATCCACATTTTTCATCAGTAGGAAAAAGAAATGACGTTTAATTAAAGAAAATGTTGACCAACTGTTATGATACCAAATGAAATGACTACGACGCATCTTCAGATATTCCATGCAAAGGTATACTTATATTTCTAGACCCAAATCATTCCCACCACACTGTCATTTAATTTGTAGATATTAAATAACGTATATTCTATAGGGATTCAGAAAGGTGTAACTCTTTAACTGATTAACGTTACCACCCAGCGTCCTCACTTATTTCACCGTTCTATTCTCGACCTAAGCAAACTCATCATGGATGCTAATTCATATAAAAAGTGCATACCTAACAACTAATAACACGGTTACAAGAATCAGAATTATATGTCGTTTCATGTCACACTTACAAAATGGTACAATATGTATATGGAACTCCGTACATACTTTTGTATTCCTTGATTTTTTGCAATGAACTCGATGTGCATTATGGTGTAATTCAACCTCATATTCAACACATTTCTCTAAACAATCAATATTTTCATCCGGACGGAGCACGCAAACGATCAATTAACTTGGAATGACTTGTTAGCTCGCCAGAAATGACCCTTTACAAGGGTGTAAGCTGTATTACCTGTATCAATATCCCCTGTTTGTGTTTATAATGTCTCCGCTCGTTGTAGTTACCCTTCCAAACATGGTGTGACTGGATAGGCACTCTGAAAATTTAGGTAGGATAATGCAGCAGGCATACATACATACTCCCTACAAGACGTCTGCCTGGAGGGTGAATACATACGAATATGAAGAGTGCCAGTACTTTTAAAGGGTAAAAGTGTTGTTCAACCCACTTAAATTTTCTTGGTTTCAAATAAAAGTTTTTCAAGTTCTTATAAAAATATATACATGCACAAACCATAAAAACCGAAATGGTATGTAGTAGCCCCTACCAATTGCACAACAACGACTTTTCTTGTTGAACTCTCCTTTGCAACTTCCGTTTTCTCTCCAGTTCATTGGCATTTCTTGTCCAAGACCAGGGTCTGCAACAAAGCCTTCATTATTTTTCACCAAATGCGTGCAACCGCTGGGCCATTGAAAACATACCAAATACACATACCATACCAATAATAACCAAGTATAGACACTATTTCAGTAAACAGAAAACACTGTTTCTTTCTACGTGTATTAGTATACTTTTCAATTTGCGAAAAGATGTAGCCGAGTTCAACATTTCTGCCAATAAGCAATTTACCGTTGTTCTTATTCCGTCAAAATTTATAGGTTTGTTTTGAGTAGCTTATCGCATCACATGTCTTAACATTTCTGTTTTTGCGTGCGTGTTCACATTTTTCGCCATGAATTCAAAGATACAGCACCGAGGCAGAGAGCATCANTGTTCACATTTTTCGCCATGAATTCAAAGATACAGCACCGAGGCAGAGAGCATCATCTTTTATTTATGCGTGTGCGATTCCAAAAAAATCCAAAAGACGCCTTTCAGAGCAAAACTCATTATTTGTTATTTCCACTTTCAACAATAACAAATAAAGCAAGGCGTGTAGTGTAGTATATACTTTCCTATAAGTTTTTTTTCATTCATTTTCTGCTAGCAAAGTATAAAATCTGAGGGACACGCAGTAATAAAACCGACTCTTTTATAGATTCGTCTATGTCAGACACAGTAATAAAATACTGAGAGAGCTGCTGCGTTAGCACAGAGCAGAACACATGTCATCATCAGAAAAATATGGCTTATATCCTAAAAAGAGATATTTTGTACCATGAACCTACACTCACTCTCACAAGATAATGACGCTAAAAAGCATTCAATATGATACTATTTGCTAAAAATTTCGACCAAAAGTGGATTATGTAGGAAAGGAAATTTGCTGAACGCACATCTCGAATCAGGGATCTGACACGAAACAGATCATGTTCTTACTGTAATCAAGAAGTAGCCTGCTACATACTACTGCTACTAGAGAGCAGAATTTATGACTTTCCATGATGACTTCCATATTGTTAAGTAAACCAGCCATAGCGTTGTTACTACATCGTTTCAATATGTTCGACTTGTCGAGTGACTAACGGATGTTTTGCTAATGTAATGACTAAACTTGGTGGATTATTACGGCAAGGTTGATATGACATGATGATGGTTTCGTCGGCTATTGACGATAGGCACAAGGCTTCTGGAAAAAAGGACGCCGGACGCTATAGCTTTAAATGTAGCTATCCCGTTGGTTAAGCTTGCCGTTGCGAGTCGTTTACTTGTTTCACCAAAATGATACTTGGTTCATAACCCTATGGCCTGCTGGGCTGAGCTCGGAAAAGTTTCAGTGTTCACCTGGCCTTTGGAGCAAGAGGTAAGCAACCTAAAGGAATCACGACGACACAATTTCTGTTGCTGTTGTGCAAGTTAAATTGTAATGTCCTTGTGAGGTAACTCAACAACCTCTGCAAAAAAAACGCTATATGAAAGCGATACTTTACCACATGTTGGAGTTTTATACAAAAAATTACCTTGTCGGCTAGAATATTTATAAAGGACCAAAATAATTATTAACTATACGCGCGATGATTCATCGGAGAACTTCCTGAGCAAATTGGGTGCTTCCTGTCAGAAACATGATATTTAAAGTGGACACTGCGACGGATCCAACACTCCGTCTGAAACTGGTCACAATTGTGAGTTTTCACATTCATTAAATGCAATTATATACCTACATAATAATAGCTGTTGATTTTTCCCTATTCTTTATTGAAAAATGTCTGTATTTAGCTCGTTGGACTAGTGGATGTTATCGTTGGGGCAGTTGGATCCTGTGGGAAGACCAACGATGTATATTTCTTAGTTACAGTTTTAGTAATCTTCAGTCTTTCCTTGTTACATCTATTGTGTACAGTTCTGGACATTTTCAAGACGAATTGTACGTCAAGAGGAATGGTGAGAGTCCCGATCATGGAAGTAACTAACCGAACTAATATTTCTTTCTTTGCTAGCATGAATCCCAGTAGTGAGCTATATTGGCTTTGTAGTAACTAACAATACAATTTGCTTGCTTGCATAACGCATAAGGTCCAGTGACTACAAACACACCATTATTATCTAATTAAGAAGGGTCATGATGATGAGCACCACGAGAACTTTATAAATACATAGTGGGCTCAGGGCTCATTGCATAAGATTTATACTGGACGTGGGAAAATATAATCAAGTTTATCCAGGATAATTGAGTATCTTAATTTTTCCGTATTGAGCTGATATGCGTGTATTCTACCCTAATTAAAGACTAGTCTAAAGCATCCCCACAAAATTCCGTGTTGGGGTCCAGTGGGTACAAGTTGTACATATTATACTAACAATAAGGGTTAGTCTTGCTAGAACGAGGAACCGAGCCAAAGAAAACCTCATTCACTCTTTCTTTTATGCTTTGCTTATTTTTATGAGCTTGTGTAGTAATGTAGTAAATACATATAATCATAAAACGCACATTTTCACACACTACAGCCGAGAGCCGACCCGGAGCGAGTACTGGCAGTGGCAAGAGTGCCACATCTGTCCTTTAAAGTGTTTGTGGATAGTTAAAATGAAGATTTTTCATGAGATGTAAACTATGTAAAACGCTTTCCTTATATCCTTCTTTACGTTTTTGTGAGCCGTTTGATATAGCTTATACGCTGCTGCTACGGCGCAGAAAACTCGAGACAACACCGCACCACTAGATACTGATTTTATGTTACTCACAACCCACAACGGCTTTTCTGTTTTTGCAGTGCTTATCATGCATGACTTATCTTTCACCTATGATCCACTACACTTGATATATTTTTGTCAAATTGGTTTCACACTTAAATGTATCACGTCACGTCAATCGATCCACGCAGGACGCAGTAGTCAGCTAAATAATTAGCATCCTGTATCATATCTATTACTAACCTATTCATGATTACTGAAAGAGAATATAATATATTTTTAACTATATATTTTATATTTTGTAGGATTTCCTCTTCCACATGATTGGGGGTATTCTAATATTAGTGACGTCAATCATACTGGTTTCCGGAACTTACCCAGGTAGTTGTGGCGTAATGGAGAAGACCAGCGCAGCAGTAAGTTCGACATGTATGCATACATGCAAGATTTTTGGTGAGACTAACGTTTCCCACAATTAAATCCTCACTAGACTTTTTATGCCGTCCGACTTTCACAATGCATGCAACATGAAATTAGTCTATCAAATAGCCTATTTTTAAAGCTTGCGCAACACAAGAAATTAACTTAATGGGATGAAATCTACATTAATTCAAACTTTTGATGACCTCCATAACCATTTCTCTCGACTTATTTCAGACAATTGGAATATTCAACTCTCTCGTTTACCTGTATATCTGCTACTTGGTTTTGCGACTCCTACGACAAAAAGACTCCGGGTCCATGCTGCCCATGTACATATTCTGTGCATGTAGTAGGAACCCTATTGACTTCTTGGAGAGAGATCCTCAGATCCATAAACACTCTGCCACGCCAGTTTCTGTCATACCTACTTCCAGAGGGCAACTTTTTTCAGCGCAGAAGGTGCACACACCCGAAACTTTAAATATTAGCCGGAACTCGGACACACCAGTCCAGACGTAATTACTTACCCGGCATTTGAGTGAAAATGTACAACAGCTTTACACGTAAATGTTAATGAATGCCAAGGTTAAAACACAAATGGAATAGTCTGGCATATTATACTGTGTAACTGTACCCAGAGAAATGTTTACCTACTTATAATGATGGTGCTACATATATTTCATGCCAAATCATCATAACTATAAACTATTAAGAATTGCACATGCATTGCCACTAGATTCCCAAGTGCAATGCAACTGTTAGTATGACAAGAGTACGTGTGTGAATAATATATATTGATTTGAAACAATGAATCTCATCGAGCAACTACTACACACTAACTTTACAGTATTCTCAAAACAATAGAAGTAGTAATGCCGTGACTGTTAATAATGCAATTGTCATTATTATTTGAAACAATGAATCTCATCGAGCAACTACTACACACTAACTTTACAGTATTCTCAAAACAATAGAAGTAGTAATGCCGTGACTGTTAATGCAATTGTCATTATATGTAAAATCTGATATTTAGCGCAATAGCTGGCAGAGTCATGCATTTCGATTTAATTTCAGTATTTCTAAGAACATATAACAGGTTTATGCAAGCAATCGATATCCCAGACTGTGAGGGAATTCCCTGCACTGATTAAAAAATTGGTCAGCTAGTTGTTGTACCTTGTTAACTAAATTGTAAAATAATCTAAATATTTGAACATGCATGGGCATCCAGTTTTTCTTGTACGTATTCTACAGACCTACACAATTCTTGTTTTTTGTTATTGTTAATACATAATGCGCTAATGGTAAAAGTGAGATGTGAGACCGAGTTGCTTACTGCCTATCAACTGTCAGCTAACTGAAAAATAGTCAATAAAACCATTTAACAATAAACGCAGCTACCAGGCTACCATAAAAAACCACCCATTTTTAATTGCTCTCACATGAAGACGGTCGACGAGTTCGCATTATTTCACCCATTCATCTCATCCTCATCACTACTTCAGTCTTTTTGTCCACCAACATTTTGTTTTAGTCTTTGTACGTGCATTCCTTTCACCCTGATCATCATCATATATGTTTTAGGAATTTGTGCAGTGGTCATCTAGTAATTAGCAGCAATTGCACAAAGCGTTTTGCATCGCAAATGGACAACAGGTGAGATGCGTCAACATTTATTTCATAAACATCGGACATATTTTTAAAAATGCGAAACATAACGTAATCGTAATTTGTAATCGAGTGTAATTCCTTGACAAAAATGCATTTATCTTAGTGCTTCTTTTTCTTTGGAGCAGATCTCGGAGCTGATCTTCCTTTCTTGTAACTACCATTTCTCACAGGCCCTTTCTTGATTCTGGAATTTTTCACCCCACCTTTTACTATTCTTTCTGCCTCTCCGTTGGTTTGATCCGTCATCGTTTCTGAAGTCAATAAGATTTTGAATTAGAGATTTGAATAAGAGATTTGAATAAGATTTGAATAAGATTATTAATAAAAATTATTAAAGTGAAAAATGTTGTGCACGAATGAGACTCAAAATAAATCTGTAAACAATAGCACACTTACCCTGAGCCTCCATCTTGTTCTTTCCGTTTTCCTGAGCCGACTGCCCTGCTAACGACACTTTCCACATCTATTTTTGGCTTTTTATTCATTATCTTTTCTAAAACACTCATATTCTTAGCTTTCTCCTGATTGTTAATTAGCGGTTCAAACTGTCTCTTTTTTCCAGTTCCCTTGAGTGGCTTCACTTTACCAACTTTAGGCTGGAATTTGCCTAATGATGCCGTGGCTTTGTTTGCAGCATGAACTGCCGTGTGCAGCTGTGGAGTAAACAAAATTTTCATTAAACAATCGACTTTAATTTAGCCGCAGTAAGCAATTTCAATATATATATATATTGTGACTGTTAAAACACCTCTTCTTTCGACTGTCTAGTCTTTGCAGCAAGGCCCTTCCCTGCTGGTACTGAAACTTTCCTTGCCTTAGCTATATTTCGTAAGCGCTGCAGCTCATTTTTAGCTACTCTTTCTGACTTCTGCTCAGATTTCTTTTCAAACTGGTCCTCGTACGGATCAGCATTCTTAGGCACTTCCAATAGCCAATCTTTAGCATGTTCTGCTTCTGCTCTACGATATCCAAATCTTGGAACCCATTTCTGTAAAATCATAAAACATAAAGGTTAACGAATGATGCATTACCAACGATGGTAAAGAACGACTCGATAATGCATTTAATATAATTTTTTCTTTATATGTACCTTCACCATCTCATCCCAAACAAGTCTACTCTTTTTCCTTTTCACAATTCCTTTCTCTTTCGCGTACGACTGCCACTTTGTTAATGGTCTGGGTTTTGGTGCAGGCTTACTTCTCGGCACAACATACGTCGGCTTTGGAAGTTCTGCCACGATAACATCGTCAACGCGGTGAAATGGTAGTGTAAATATGCGGTTAATGAGGAGTTGCGTATTCGACCTTGTCAGATTTTGCAGGTATTCCGCTGGATTGGCGCTACAGTAGAAAACAAAATGACAAATCCGCATTTTAATTGAGAGCTACTGAAATCCGTAAACCAACATTGAAACGAACCATAAACATTTTTCATAATCATAAATATTACAATGAATGCAAACTTACTTAAGTTGCAATCGTGAGATTTCATTCGGATCTGTTAGAAGCAATGTTCCAGGATCAATGTCCACCTCAATCGCCTTTTCCACTTGGATACTCCTAGGTTCTTCTGTGGTATCCATATCCATATTACTGTTTAATCAAATCGCTAGGATGTAGGACTATTTAACGTGCGTTACGTATATGACAACCCAGTAGTTAGTGTATGAACTACGAACAAGCCAAATCAAACTCTGAATCCTGAAATCAATCACTTCAGTACACACTACTATTGCCAGCAATTAAGTCCACTTTATTCACCTATACCTACGGTACATTCTGGGTGAGAATTAATAACACTAACTCTGATATTTTAAATCACTAATCAAAAATCAAACACTTGTCCACAATAATCCTCTTTGCTATTGCGCTTCATGTAACATACCCAAAACATGCGGATGGATGCGGATAAATAAAAGCACATGCACTGAAAGCACAAAAGGATTCATAAAATATGCCATCGTCTCAAAGCTACAAAATGCCCCACGCACGCTGGCATCTCTAAAACACAACAATGACGGTCCTCTGAATGTAACGCGTTGATGCGTTGCATAATATTTCTTATGTATATAAATCCACTATGTACTTTTTTCTGTCCTATATTTATGCTATATAATATTATGCCCTTTTTCTTGTCTTGTATTTCCTTTTCCCCTTGCTTCCTGTCCATTTCTGTCCTAGTCCCTTCATATCCCTTCCCATGCAACGCTAAAATTACTAAAATAATATATATGTATCCTGCTCTCCGCTCTAACAATGAAAGCGTCTAAACAATGGTGTAATTTATTGTCAATATTATGTCGTATTAAATTTAATGCTTCACAAGCAAGGCAAATGGGAACCGATGTTACTAAACTAGTGAGTAAACTAGGCGTTGTTGATTGCGGATTGCCACAGTGGAACCATTCAACCATTCCTTAACAAAAAATATATAGAGTCCAATAACTCTCAATCGTCATATAATACATAAGTACTCGTAATCGTAAATTTTAGTTTGGTTTAGTTATAAATTATAACCGTTCAATCAAACGATGACGTTAAGCGGGTAGGGGCAATTGCTTCATACCAAATCTTAAGTTTGTAATGTGAAAATTTAGCTGATGAAAAATTGAGAGTACACATATTTTAGTGATGACACATTCATACATAGTGTAATTAGTACTCTGCAAGCAACTGACTGAAATCAAACAAACACAATTGTCCAGTTTGTTCTTGAGTAATGAAACAAAATTGCCAATTGTTTAAATACAGGCGGAGCTGGAGACGGGTCGGATGCAATACAACACTTATCCTACAGCTTGCATTGCATTGTCAACGGGGTCATAAAATGAAAATGAGCATTCAAATTTGATGGCCTCCCCAGGAACTGTTCAATCTGTTAATCTCTGGTAATAAAATTAAAAAATTACAATTTCGTGGACTCTAATTGCATAATATAAAATCATCCGGGAAAATCTGCATTGAAGTCTATTAGCACTAGCACTAGCAGCTCAAAATCATTTCAAGCACTCATTTATGATTCAAAATTATGCACCGTCGTGGTTAGATAGCCTGTCAATTCAATAAGTTCAAACAGTTTACCTACATCAATAATCCCACCGAATAAGAAAGTCTCAAAACAAAGAAAAATTACCCAGCTGCATTTTGGAACCGAAGTACATCTAGGTAATACAATTTGGTGAAAGGAAGGCACAGCATAAATTAACATTGTCTCCCTGCACGCGGGTGGATATTTGTGGATTGTTGTGAATATTGTAATTTTTGTGTGTGATGTCAGTGATGTGATACAAAACAGAACTAATAGAAGCTTGCATTGCAATGCTATGTAACCTAAAATGTGTATTGCGTATGCGTGGTGCTTATTGCATATGGGTACCATAATACATTCAAATGGGTAAGGAAACGCTATGCAATACCAAACAAGTTACCTGTGCTTGTTTTATGTATCATGCAACAATCATTTTTTTGCCTATTTACTGTTCCCTACCCTTCCGTAGCGTCAAGCAGCCTATTCGATTCGAAAAGTAAGTTTATCGCTACCAGTGAGTGAGTACCAGAGTACGTAACTCAATTCCAAGCTCACAATCACTCACAAGGGGTACGTTACGCGTAACATTTCAGAATGTTGGTAATTCTATATAACCACCACAGGCCACCTCCACCACCCACCCTGCCGTTCCTTCCTTTCTATCTCTCTTCATTTTACTTGGCAGTTCTGTTGCTTCTGCTCTGAACTGAACCGAAGTATATGTACTTTTTATGCTGTTATGCGTTGAGCTGAAATCGAATTGCTGTATTTCTCTATAATAATCGTACATATACACATTCTGGATCATTACTACTCACCACACTGCTTCTCTCGCAATATTTGGTTCCGAGTTGTTTGTTCGTTCGTAGTATTATTGCCTGATAAAGCTAGTGTACTTCTAATGAATGTCGAATTAGGTACAAAAGCTTTCCTAGCTTATTATTATGCATGCTGCATGTGCTTGGTAACAGGACAGGAAGGGCTTAGACTTTAGGTCCAACGCAACCTGGAGGACTATTTATAATTTCTCTGAAATGTAGGACATCTGGTCACTCACCGCCATAGCGTCCGACCGCCCAAAAATGGTACGCTTTTTGGTGGAATGCTCGTGCAACAATAGCTTTTTAAAGCCTGGCTACCCCCGTCATCAGCCATTCCCTCCAATTTTTTGTTGGTTACAAAATCAGCCCAGGAAAAAATGGGCAAAAAGCTGGTTTGTATTTCCAATTCCAACATGTTCAACTTTCAACAGCAGTTGGTAACAACAATATAGTACTGCAAAATGGCTTCATGTTTTACTTGACATGGAAAATTGTGATGAATGATGATGCCTATAACATGACATAATGACATGGCATACTTTGCTAACTTAATGAATCGTAAAAGTGTTAGTTTCGATTTGCTAAAAAAGTTTAAGAGTACGAACGACAGCTATACACACTAGATATTTACATCGTATGATTATAATGATTCTTTAAAAAACCTAAGTGTCATAGGAAAATAAATGTGCAGTTTAGTTTACCAATCTTTTGTTTAAAGTCCCAACTATACTGTTAAATGCCGCATAGCCGAATTGTCTCCCTATTCCCTATGCATTTTAAAGCTTGTAGAAAGAAACACTATACACCATAACCACAAGCACAACCACATCATAGTTTTATGATTATCTTTTAGTATGTGCCTTGTAACTGTAACGGACACCGATGGAATCATGTTAGAAATTCAAGGGGAAAATGAGACGACTATATTTTAACAAATGTATCAGTAATCAACAGCATAATGAATGACAAGTGTGGGGTTTCACACGACGATAATAATACGTGGCATGTGGAGTATTCAGCACTGCTGAATCAGCAGTGTTGTGCAGAGATGATGATGATGCTGGTCGTCCGGTTCCTTGTAATGGAAATATGCAGTGAATTGTAGTTTAATGGCAAATGTAAATTACTACTGAAATCATAGTTAAGTAATAATATTTTTCATATTCACAAATACTTAGCCGAAATCCAATACGACATCTTTTTATTTTTAGTACAACAGGAAAGTTTACCCCCAGCAATTCCCGTCTCAGTATAGCAGTAGCAGACCAGACTTTCAGCAAGCGGACCTCTCACATCATACATCAAACATCACAAATCGCAGAGCAATCGATTTCTTCCATTTTTCTCAGCTTTAAACAAAACACCTTAAACCTTAGTGAGACGAATGAAATGACGAATTGGCCTGTTGACTGTTGACACTGGTTTGCGTTTGTATTGTCAAGACCTGAATGCAACGGGATTGTTAAGCCAATTCTAAGCTAATCAGCACGGTGCACTTGCACCCGTCCCCATACAGACCTTTAAATAATAGCCGAGACAAGAGACAAAAATAATTAGAATGGAAAATTAAAACAAAAAACATAATCTATAGTACAAGGATGGTCAAACAAATACTAAAAAGATGATGAGAGTATTCCAACGAAAACGAAGCGAAATCTCATCCTTGATTCTAAGATTCTATAGATGAACCATAAATTCTCGGTACACACAATATAATCCGAATTCATCCAGTTCAGTTTGGTTTTGGTGGTTGCCTTATGTTTCAATAATTCTACTAGAATCCAAAATATCGAGCTTTAGGCAGTACGAAAAAGTATCAATACCATTTTGACAAACTTTTAGTTAATTACAATCACATGTATATAACATTGGCATGAAAAACAAAATATGCATTCGTGTTGAAACTTAATAATTATCAGGATTTTTGTTATCCTATTCTGTTATACATTCAAATTCTTAATCCTTGCTATGAAATGATTTTGTCAGCAAAAATGATAAATCCATGTTCCTAGCAAGTGCGAAAAATGCTCCATAATATTAATTTTAAGTAATGTTATAACTGTTATAAGTTAAGTACAAATCAATATTGTCAATATATGATTCGTTCGTATTAGGTATGTCATGTGCTTTATACATCCTCCTGCGCTTCCTCCTTTGCCATTTCCTTTCCTCTGCCTATCATCAAAACTGAAAGCTTATATAATTTTTGATCATTCCTCCTTTTTAAATACCGCATAAAAGGTAAAGTTTCTGATAAAATATTTTCAAAGTAAATGTAATTTATTTATCGTCCTCTGAATATTGGCGTACGCAAACCCACATTTGAAATTTGAACATTTCATTTCAGACGACTTTATCATCCGCTTTATTATCCTCATTGTACAAGAAATACCTTCAAAAACGACAACCAGAGCCCATTTATTATATAGTATCCGTAATTAGGACATGATTGACATGAAACATTATGAAGAGATTTTATAACGCTTTGAAATACATTCAGCATAATACCCTATAGACTAGTTTCACAATCATCTCCTCCACCACGAACGACGAAGCAGTAAAAATCCTTTACGTGGATTTCGAGATGGAGTGTACAGTTGAGATTCCTATCATCTTTCCACATTTTTATGCTCGTTCTCATACCACCATTCGAAATCTCCATCCGTTTTCTTGGTAGACATAACAAGAATTCCTAATTTGTTTAAAATGAGCCAGACGCGAATCCCTGGAATATGTGGCGAAAACAACGAGGACAATTTGCGCACTAAAAGTTACAAGGGCAGCAACAATGAAAACGCTTCTTAAATAACATTTACAACTACAACTCTGTAAAAATAATAGCTCATGCAGCCACCAACCCAGCGCTACTCCTCTACTATGCCCACAACGCAAAATTGGATTTGGACCCCTTAAAATGGTCACATCCCCCTGAAACTCGGTCCACACATGACACTAATCATCCCTAACACGCATACCAAAATTCAGCCCCGCCTGACCTCCCATTGACCCGAAATCCCCTTTGAAAATTTAGCATGGCCTAACTTGCTTCTGACGGATTTGTCCGTGAACTCGGGCACATTTCAATTAATTCTAGATTGCAACCTCATCATTTCCCCATAAATGTGATGACCTCCCGAAAGTAAAATCTTGACTCTACAAAATGACACCAGGCTCGACCCTAGGTGACCCCTGACCCCGGAGAAATTTCAAACTTTTTCTGAAATCCACCCTGAAAACGTGGGATGACTGGTACAAAAGCGGAGCTAGCTCGACAACCCGAAGACATACAATCACGGGATTTTCACTGCCCGCTAGAGCACAGTGTCCCGGATCGAATGACACCGCGGGCCCGGGTCAGAGTGGAGCGGGGGTGGAGGAGTCCGGCGTTGAATCCGTGATGAAAACACATAGAGAGGGACGAAGAGAGTCAGGATTTGCATTGAAACTCAAGGCTCAGGAGCTGGCTGCTCCTTTTACGTCCGACCCCGCGGATATACACCAACTCGGACGGACTCCTTGTTTACCAAACACAAGTTTGCGTTGCAAGAGTTCACACATCTCTCAAATTTCCGTCTGCTAAGCTGCTCGGCTCTCAAACCTGCTAGATATTATATATTTTTGGAGGTTCTCTCGCTCACTCGCATTCACACATTCTCTCGTCGTTTTTGGAGGTTTCACTGTTGAAAGTTAACTAACCGTTAGCCGACCGCTTTTTGCTGGTTCCAGCCTAATTTTTTTTTGAAGTTTTAAAGAGTTTTTGAAGAAAGCAAATTTGGTAAGTTTGTATATATAACATTAAATTTCATTTTTCATGATTTTTATTATTATAAAGTTATGATTTTGTGTTACGAACGAAATGCTGTTGTGAGTAGGGATGCGGATGTGTTGATAGATCACGTAATTGTGAGGGTTAGAACGGAATGAAATTAGTGAGTTTTTTAGTAGAGTTAGCAGGAACAGTTTTCAGAATAGTTTAGTTTAGCGTTTCCTGTCAACTGGAAGTAGTTAATTTAATTAAAAAAATACGTAATTGGTTTTTTTGGAAAGGATTTGAAAGTCGTTGAAGGTCAAAGGTTAGGTAAAGGCTTGTGTACTAGCCTCCAATCCAAAATACAGGTCATAATCAGGTTAGTTTATTGGATAAAGTAAACTCGAAAGTTTAGGTCATTTTTTATGGATAAGTTACGGTCGATTTTTGATGGATAATTCATTGAGGTCAATCAATTCGTTTCGAAATCCGTACTACTACTTAGTTATTGCAAAATTAATATTTAGTTGAGAGCATTTCTGTAACTGTATTCAAATTCTAATCTTATCGGCTTATCTTTTGATCATAATGCAGATATTAAAAATGGCAACCGTTGAAGCTGCTGCTGCCCCCGCCGCGCCAGTTCAGTAGGTCAATCAATTCGTTTCGAAATCCGTTCTACTAATTGCAAAAGTAATATTTAGTTGAGAGCATTTCTGTAAACTGAAAGCATGTATTCAAATTCTAACGGCTTATCTTTTGATCATAATGCAGATATTAAAAATGGCAACCGTTGAAGCTGCTGCTGCCCCCGCCGCGCCAGTTCAGGCCGCCTCTCCTAAGAAGGCCAAGGCTAAGGCTGCGAAGCCTGCTGGAGCTGCAAAGGCCAAGAAGCCATCAACTCATCCAGCATGGGCTGTCATGCTCCAAAACGCTGTGAAAGCACTGAATGAGCGAGGTGGCTCAAGCATTCCTGCCATCAAGAAGTACATCCTGGCTAACTACCAAGTTGACCCTGACAAGGTTAGCCCCCACATGAAGCGTGGATTGAAGGCAGCATTGACTGCAGGAGCCCTTGTTCAAGTTAAAGGAAAGGGTATGTCTGGATCTTTCAAACTTGGAAGTGATGCCAAGAAGGCCGCAAAGAAAGACGCCAAGAAACCCAAGGCAGCTGGAGAAAAGAAGAAGACCACCGTCAAGAAAGCAGCATCCCCCAAGAAAGCAGCTGCCGCTAAGCCCAAGAAAGCCAAGGCACCAAAAGCCGAAGGAGCTGCAAAGCCTAAGAAAGCCAAGAGTCCAGCCAAACCAAAGGCTGCAGCTGCAAAGAAGGCCAAGCCAGCATCTCCCAAGAAAGCAAAGAGCCCTGCTAAACCTAAGGCGGCAGCGAAGAAACCAGCCGCAGCTTCTCCAAAGAAAGCTAAAGCTGTCAAGCCAAAAACTGCTAAGGCTCCCAAGACACCAAAGGCCCCTAAGCCAAAGACAACCAAGCCAAAGGCGGCGCCCAAAGCAAAGCCTGCGCCTAAAAAGGCTTAAACTTCCAAGGTGGAGTTTTGAAAAATCGTCGTATAAATACTTTACCTACTTTTCATAATAATTACCGTTCATTTTTTGATCTAATGAATTACTATTTTACATTAACTGGTGTTATAATTGAAAGTAATGGTATGTTTGGATCTCATATCTCATGTTTCTGAGTTAGCGAATTCTGAGTATATTTATCAGCAAATACCATCTCATGCTATTGCTTTATTATTATTAATATATTGAAATATTTTATTAGCATTTAGTTAAATCACTTTAGCGTCAAAATTTCTCACGATTAATTGTCCAACAACTTTGTACTTGTACATAGACATTGACAAATGTACATCTTGTCTGTATAGATAGTTTACCCACAAAAAAGTACAATTAGACGTAGGTATCTATGTATATATTTAGGGCCAAGCTCGTTACAAAAGAGAACCATAATATACTATTATTACGATGATTTGGAATGGTAGTCTGCGCTAATTAGATATAGCAGGATATAGAAATCTCGTATGATGTAATGTATGGATTGGAGCGCAAGCGACAAAGTGTACTATGGTTTTTTATGTAACAAGTGGGTGGTAGTTGCCCATTGGTTATTTTATTCCTTAATAATGGTTCAACAACCGTTTATGTGAAATAAAAACTAAATATTTTTATTACTTAATACAGAATCAACTTTGCTGTCAAATTTCTTTTTTTACGTCTTTTTATGTATATTTATATTTTTTGCACATTCTCAGCATACATATTTTCAGCAAGGAACAAATCACAATCATAATTGTTTTAAGTAATTTGTAGTGTTATGTATTGACACGGGCATTTTAACTAACGAAAATAGTATATAGAAATGAAATACACATATTATAATTAAACGCGAATGGAAATTTAGCCTTCTGTGTCTAAGCAAGCATCTGGATTATTTGTCTCGCTCTATCATACTGTGATTGGGTAATCATTACGTTATTGCTTTTATCAGAATCCTTTTCACCTACTTCGGAACCCCTTTTTGAACTAAGCATTTCAAATTTTGTAACAGCGCTTTCCATTTCAGTCACTGTAGCTTGTCTACTAGCCCCTTTGACAGATGCCATATACTCCAGGAGCAGCTCGAAGCGTTTCTCATCAATTTGTGTTTCATTCAAACAATTTTTTAGCAACCATGTTTGCTTCCTCTTTTCGAATTTCCAATGATCTCTGTTAGTAGCCCACAGCTGAAGGTACGAGATTGCTTCCATCTGATGTCGCTTTTCCCCATCAGGATTTTTTGTGAGTTCCACTGACACCTTGGCCTTTTTCTTAGCTTTGCGCTTCCTTTTGCCTTTCTTATCCACCTTCCCAGCTGGATTCTTCGTTGATTTATTTACTTGAGTTTCTTCCTCCAATTGTTTTCGCTTCTCCTTATTTTTTATATAAACTTTTCCTTCTTCTGTATTATGTCTTGGCTTTCTCCACTTTAAGGATGGTTCCTGTTGCTTTTCGTTATCATCATCCTGCCCTTCAGACGGTAGCCCCAGGGCCACTCTTGCCTTTTTCAAAATTGCGCTATCCAACTTGTTCTTAATAGCTCTTTTCCTTGTCCCTGACGTTGTTGGAGGAGCTGACGAGCTCGCCATTTTCATTTAGATTCAGATCAGGCAGGACCTGAAGTAATATGATGGTTTTTATAACTTCGATCGAACGCTTTGCTGGGTTCCCGTTGCAGTTCCAGTCCTAATTGACGAGGTACGCGAAACCAAGTACGAGAAAAGAGCCAAAATGATGGATTGGATAACGATGGTTCCTGATTCCTGATTCAATTAAAAAGTATCATGTAAAAAGCGGATTCTTTAAGCTAATTGTCGAATTTAGTGAAAAAACTTAAACCTACACAAATACCAACCTGATCAAATTTTTCGATGATGCATAGTTTCATCCGATGGTAAGTGTTCCGTCCGAGAATTAGACCATTCTAAGTGTTAAACTGCAAGTGGCAAAAAGTAAATAATGCCACGGAGCAAANGATAAGTGTTCCGTCCGAGAATTAGACCATTCTAAGTGTTAAAATACAAGTGGCAAAAAGTAAACAATGTCCCGGAGCAAATAATAAAAAAGTAATAATTATACACCAATTTTAAGTACCAACCAACCAACACGTTGCGTTGTTAAATTGTGCAAAGTTGCAAGTTCCAAAAAATACCAAAAACGTGTGCGATGTACGACTAAATATTATGCATTAACTTGCTAACACAACCACCTAATTTTCTTTCCTTTTTAAATTTACTACACTGCCCTACATTTTCTTAATTCTTACAATTTTTTGATACACTGATTGAATGCATTTCATCCAAGCCATACGTGAAGTGCACATGCAGGATGACACAAAACACATGCTTTTAGGTAGCGCTATAAACACGTGCTCAATGCCACCTGCACAGAATATGCGAGTGTTACGGATTTTCTCACTTTCGCCCGTAAGCACACTTCCACCTCCACCTCCACCTTCCAAAAACTACAATTTAGAATTATAACGAGAAAGGTTGTTAGTTGGGAGTTTGGGAGGATTGAGAAATAGCTGATTTTGATTAAAAGCATTGAGAAATGATGTTTCCCAGTTAGTTTGGTTTAGCTAGAGGTGGAACTGGAACAGTGTGCACGCACAGTATTATTAATTTATAACAATCAACAGGGAAAGGACCGTCTTTCACTTTTGATTTGTGCATCTTTATAATATAGGGTGTATAGCGTTTCAAGTTTGATTGAAGCTTGCAAAAAAAAAGTCTTTGAAATATTCCAACAATATGTCTACTCCAAATATGTTGGCTGTTGGAACCAAGCTCTTGGCTTTTGCTGGGAAGTCGGGAGTGTACTTCAGAACCTTTCCATTTGCTAGGTAAATTGTTGAGAATTATGGATGATGTGACATGCTGTGTTTATAGTACTTAAAAGGAATTTAAATTCATATAGTCGTAATTTAACGTGGATAACTTTCATTAAAATTAACAATTTTATAGAGATGAAGATAACCTGAGAGGGAATCCCCCACCAGAATTGACGTTTTCTGAGGAGTGGAAAAGCAAGTTAGTGCATATATACACGTGCAATATGTAACAGCTATTTTTTGTGAAGCTCTAAAAAATTTTGCAATCCGAACTATTGTCTGTTTTAGTATTATTTGAGTAATTATCTTTTTTTCGTTTAGAAATGGGCACATTGAATGCATTTGCGTGAGCAAGGATGACAAATTGATAGCTGTAGCGGACTCACTACGATGTCTCCACTTGTACGAAATTGGTTCCACAAATCTTGAATGGAAGAAAATATTTATGTGTAGTTTTAATAAACGGATGATAAACGTTCAATTTACATCTGACGAACAGTATATAACTGTGCTAGGTAAGTTTAGAAATATACTACAATCCTGTTAATTATATTATTCGCTAAATACTTATTATGACTATGACTTGTTTTTTTTATTTCAATTAACAGACAAGCAAGGGGATATTTTTGCAGTACGTATATCGCCAGATCATTCCCAGTTTTCAAAAGCAAAGAAAATTCTTGGACATACTTCGTTCATATCAGATTACGTAAGTGAAACCCAGGGCATAAAGATAAATTCACAAAATGTACGGCTTTGCACAGAGGCGGATAATGAATCCTTTTGGTTAAATAGAACTAATTAATTAATAAGAACGGTTTCTATTATTTATACAGATTGCATGCGCTGAATCACAGCAGATCGTTTCTTGTGATAGAGATGAAAAAATTCGTATATCAAATTTCCCCGATTCGTTTGTCATCCAAGGGTTTAAACTTGGACATACTGAATCAGTGATCAACCTTTCACTAATTCAGTACCCAAAGCAGCGTAGCCTTCTCTCCATTTCTGTGGTATAGTTTTAGTTTTTTAGTTACATTTGGAAATTCATTATTATTTCTTTTCATGCAATTCTTTGCAAATTTGGCATTCTAGACTGGTGTGCTAATCTTATGGAATTTTACAATACCAAGTAATGGAACGGACATTGAATATGTAAAACTGTGGAACGTCAAAGATTTATTATCAAAGGAGTATGAAAATGCTGAAATTAAAACCATGAAAGCTTGTTTATCTGGTGATCAAATTTTTGTTGGTGTTGCGTTTGGAGGGTAATGGAATACGTTAATCATTTTAATTACTGTCCTAATAACGCAGCTCTGCTCCGTTTTTCCGTCTGTATTCTGTATACAGTTATGTGTGTTAAAGTAACTTTTGATTTCAGTTTGCAGAAAGCAGTTATTATAAAGCTATCGGTCTCATCGTCTTCTGCGGAGATTTGTGATACTTTAGACACAGACTCAGAGATGGTGATAATGGATTGGGCTGTTTCGAATGCAGATACTTCGTTAATTATTTACACTCCCATATTAGCTTCCGTTAGATGGTTCAGTCTGTTTGACGACTGCAAAACACTACGAAATAATGGCATTGACAATTTACCCGACCACGTAATTAAAGATATCAAAGGTAAGAAAACTCAGAGCAGACAGGTTTTTATAGTTTATCAGTACTAGTCAGAATCAGAATATTGCATTGACACATTTTAAATGCATTTCAGAAATGGCAGCAACTCTAAAGCCTACCATCGTACCAATGAAGAAACGCCAGACCGTTTTTGAGGACAACCTTCATTCCTACAACAAGGAAGATCAACCATTGAAGAAAGTTACTCCTTAATACATCAATTAAAATTATAAGAGTTTAAAAATATTTTTTGATAACTACTCATAATAAACATAGGGACGTTTTCTTGTCAAAGGGATCCCCTTTTATCAAATTTGATGAGTGAGTACATTTACATATATCTTGACAGATAAAAGTTTCGTAATTCATGAATACAGCATGATTTATTAGGTGGCTGATGTACTTGATAGCATATACTCAGGGAGTAAGGAATGGAGTAGAATCGATGTGGGTTTACAGAGTCTCTTCGAGCGAAAGCTAATTGTAAGTTCTTTGATAAGTGATAACACATATATGCAAAGTAGATAGATATTCTACGCGAGTGCGAGATACGAGTACTGCATACTCCTAACCTTGATATCATAAAAAAGAACAAAGGCAATCATCAAAGAGGAAAATTTTCAAGCCTTGAAGAGTGAGAGATAAGAAAAAGGAATGTTCCGCCCGATCGACTTCTTATCGGTTCTTTTCACTACAAATGCCGAGAAAAAAAGAAACTATATCGTAACTTATAGTATATCTAAATTATACATACTTAAGCTTGGTTTCCTAAATTCCTAGTTAATTAAAGTGAAGTTTTTGTCTTGTTTGTACCACGGTATTGCGGTGTGGTGTAGTTGGACCGTTGGTTGGTATTGGTGTTACTCGTACTGTTGTGTCAAACTTGCAATAAATCATGGGTAGGTGTAGACATCTTCTACAATAGTAAACGCTTAATTAGTACTTAGCACTTTGCAGACTCCAGTGAAAAAAGTGGTACTGAGTACTGAAACGTGACAGGAAAAATACTAATTTGACTTGATTGATTAGTATGGATTCGTATTCATTTTACTCCTGTCAATACAACTCTATGGCATCTGTAACTCAAGCTCCTACATTTGTGGACTCTCAAAATCTCATTCCTAAGGTCATCATGCCCACTCAACACTGTATGCCTCCACGGTCGCCCCCGTGGGGATCCGAAGCCAAGAAATATGTCAATATGAACGTATCGTTCAAGCTTAAACCTCTAGGAGTGGCTTCACTACAAAGTGGACCAAAATTACAGGGCGTTGAGAATTTTCTAATGTGTCAGATGGTTCCAGTTGTTGCAGGTATTAAAGTGCATATTTTAATGTATTTATATATAATTATATTTATCATTTTAAAGAACAACTAACATTAAGTACGCAATTAAAAACATTTTTGGTGTCTCATTGGTTATTTCGTTGCAGGACTGTCTTTTCGATATCAAAGAAAGAAACTCCAAAGAGTTCTATCGAATCGGGCGAAGCGTAAGGCCGCAGTTGGTAAATCTGTATTATGCACAAATTTGAGACAACGGAAGCTAAAACGCCTCCAGCGAGGACCTTTCAACAAATTAAAAAGAGCAGAAGTTCACGAAAAGTGGAACAGGAAAAGCGTTCGACGGGAGTTTCAACGTAGGAGACAACGGCTATTTGCTCCTCCCGTAACTCAAACCCGCACCACCACCGCAACGCGCACCACTACGACTGTACATGGAGTTTTAAAAGTATTGAGTGAAGGCTCTGACTCGCCTTTTAAATGCCCATTATGGTATTGCAATAGAAGTAGCACAAGACGAAGATATGCGACAGAAGCTTCACATTTTGGAAGGCGACAATCATCGTCAGATTTGTCTAGTTTAAGCCGCAGAAGCAGGTCTCCAATAATAATCCGGCGCTCCCCGTTACCGTAATAATACCTACAATTTGTAAAAGTTGGCAGACGCATCAGGATGACTTTGTTTTCTTTTGGATTAACATTCTTGAATTCGAATTTATGATTATCTCATCAAATTTATTTGCCAAACATTTGAGATGATTATTGATTGAATAAAGCTGTTTGTGGTTTGTAAAAGTGTTTTGACAGCATATTATTTCTACCCTAATCCTCAATCACGCCCACTGAATTACAAATATATTTTCCTTCTATTATTCATTATATCTCTAGCTAGTATTACCATTTTCAGTCCTCTACGTATCACTATAAACCGGTGTGAATGATGATACTTCTTAATTCGCTAAACGCATCAGAAATGCGAATGGAGTTATTTACTTTCCATGTTTCAAAATGAAATCAATAATGCCCAGTGTAGATCCATCATGGGTTCCTTTGCTCGTCCCTGCCAATTCCGGCTCAATCGCTTTAGCAAGTTCTTTGCCAAGTTCCACCCTAAATAAGCAGAATGTATGTGATAAAAAAATCATTATATGACCAGCCTACATAACTCGTATTGACTTTACATACCCCCATTGATCGAAAGAGTTGACGTTCCAAATGCTTCCTTGGACAAAGATTTTATGTTCATAGATTGCAATCAATAATCCTAATGTAAATGGTGTAAGTTTCTTAGCAAGGATCATGTTAGTCGGTCGGTTTCCTGAAAAGAACTTATGAGGTCGTAATTCTTCAGCAACTGAGTCTGGTGGCGTACGTCCAATCATTAGAGCTTCAGGTTGTGCAATCAAATTAGCCAACAAGATCGAGTGATGAGTAATTCCAGAAATGGATTCAGATTTTTGAACGTAGCCAATGAAATCTGCAGGAACGTGGCGAGTGCCTTGGTGCAAGAGCTGATAAAAGGCATGCTGTCCGTTGGTTCCAGCTTGACCCCATATGACAGGCCCAGTATTGTACGTGGAAATTCGAGCACCACTCAATGTAGTTGATTTTCCATTTGATTCCATGTCAGCTTGTTGGAGATAAGCTGGTAATTTCGAAAGAAATTGATCATAGGGAAGAATAGCGTGAGACTCCCAACCCAGTACGGAGTTGTACCACACGCCAAGCAAAGCCAAAAGTACTGGGACCTGCAAATTTTAAATTCTTCTGTTAGGAATTTATGTATATTTCAAGTTTGCTTCAGAATGTTAAATAGTGAAAATATTTATTTACATTTTTCTCAAGTGAACTATTCTTGAAAGACTGGTCCATAAATCGAGCACCATCCAGCATTTTTCTGAAGTTTTCAAATCCGCTTTGCAGAGCAATGGACAAGCCAATGGCGGACCATAATGAGTAACGTCCACCGACGTAATCCCAGAATTCGAATGATGTCTCAATTCCAAACTCTTTAACCTTTACCAAATTGGTAGATAAAGCGACGAAATGCTTTGAAATGGCGCTTTCATTCTTTGCCTGTGAAAATCCAAGAACCATTTGTGCTTAATTGTTATACAAGCTACATACAATGAATGTGTTAAATATTTTCAAGTTATAGAGTAAGAGTAGATAGTTTACCTTCTCCAAGAACCACTTTCTAGCAGATTGTGCATTAGTAATTGTCTCTTGGGTGGTAAAGGTTTTGCTGGCAATGATAAACAGTGTTGTTTCTGGGTTCACAAGGCTTAACACGTCAGTAAGATGGGACTCATCAACATTGGAAACAAAATGCGCTTTTGGACCAACGCGGTACTGAGTTAAAGCTTCACACACCATACATGGTCCCTACAAAGGATCAAATTATTATAATTATATATGAGATTTGTCATTAATTCCATTAGTGCCCATTAATATTTACGTAGCTAAAGCAAAGGTTACGTACGAGATCAGAACCACCGATTCCAATATTAACAACATCCGTAATCTTTTTGCCCGTGTAACCAACCCATTTTCCACCAATGACATCATTGCAGAATTGTTCCATTTGTTTGAGAACACGAGTAACGTCTGGGATAACATTTTTGCCATCTAAAGTTATAGGTGCATCCTCAGGTCTTGCACGAAGAGCAATATGCAGTACAGCACGGTTTTCAGTTGTGTTAATCCTTCCTGCAGAAAACATTGCATCACGCCTTTCCTCCACCTTGCGAGACTTTGCGAGGTCTAACAACAGCTTCAAAATATTTTCATCTACCAGATTTTTGGAAAAATCGAGCAAAAGAGGGGATCCTCCATCAGGATCAGGAAATTCTAATTCAAGACTAAAATGAAATAAACACATTTTTGCCTTTTAATACGTACATATATGCATAATAGTAAGGTTATTAAGTAGTACATACTACGAAATATGATAGAATTCAAATTCTAAATTATTCGTCTAAATACCTAAATTTTTTAAACCGTTCGGGATCATTTTTGAACAGTTGTCTCATATCTAGCTTATCGCCATTTTCCTTCCAGTAAGTTGACAACTGGGTGTAAACAGGATCCTGACTGAGATCTCCCAACGCCATTATGTCAGCTTCAGAGATAGTTAGAGAGACGCTATCTTGATAACTAGATTTGCGATCGGAGGATGATCTTTCAAGCGAGCGAGCACCAAATAAATCTTGACGGTTGTCTCAGCAGGAACGATACTGGTGCTTACTTGCTCACAGATAATTCCCTAAAGAGAGACCAAAAGACCAAATTGCCGGCGTATTTGATTAGAAGATGCCTTTTGTATAGGTATGCAAAGCGGACCAAGACGTTTTCATTCCAGCAAATTTGCAACAATCACGAAGCACACGAAGTGAATACAACTGTAGGCTTACCTTTCACAAACACTTTCAAGAACCTTGACTTTGACTTTCGCTTGCTTGGATGTGGATGACTACAGCGTTTGATGATAGTCTTCCACTCACTTCATGATGGAGATGGATACAAAATTATAGGCTTAATACTAGCACTTGCAGTGAGACCAAAGAAGAACTATAAACTTGGAGCAGATGGAAAATGGGATAGGCACATGAAGTATCACGACATCACGAGGAACACAGGCCGACTTGTTCTGCTCATGTATGTGGTACGATGTACGATGAGTTTATATTCCCCTTTATATCGCCTGATACTGACTTGGCATTCTATTTGGTAAAAAAAGCATCTATCACCACTTCATTGCATGAAATTCAGTCGAAGGAGAATGTAAAAGTAGGAACAAAATGAATATGTGATACGTGCCTTTTGTCACTCCGCCGACCGAAGCTAACGCAAATACATGCAAAGATCATACATATATCTATATGTACCAAAAACTTAAATAATATAATTTATAATAATTTAAAAATAGCCTGCAGCAGCAACAGCAATGCTTGATTCTCGGCTGTAAGTGTAAAAATGATTTTTTTTTCAGGTACTTGTGAGAGTACACCCTAAAAAGAACTCGATGATCATTGCATTTTATGGGCTTGGGTAGTTTCCTCCTCCATATTTACGATTAGATTGCTTGATTTTGGTATTTCTTTAATCAATGCCCAATGACACTTGGATGTTGAAATATATATTTTTATGACTATATGGACGATCAAACTAAAAACAATAACTACATGTAGAAATGTATTATGGATATGGATCCAATTAAATTAACGAATAAATTATGGATATGAAATTAATATTGACAAAAAGATATATTGACTTAAAATAACAAACACTCACTATCAAGGTTAGTCTAATCGTGAGTACCTTACTACTTGTAAATTACAACAAAATTCTTTTTCCAGCAAGGCTTGCCGACAAATGCTTTAGAAATTCTTAACAAAAATGCTGTACTTCTACTTCTACTTTCAAGGTGTTCCGAGAAATGGAAATGAGAACATTCAGTTTATTTAATAATAGAATTAAAAACAATACAAAAGTAGTCTTACAAATGCATACTTTAATACGGAGCCATTATATGTTGTTGTTGTATTATAAGTATTTATTACATGTTGTACTAAAAAATCGCCAGACTTTACTCTGTCCACCTATGAGTGCAATGTTGATTAGTGCACACGTAGTAGAGACGCATTTCATCCTAAATAAAACAAAACAAAATCACGTTTTTATTTTACCATTACCGCAAATAACATAATATACAAATTACATCAAGGCAATTACTATAAATTAGATTTTAGTTTTACCTCAGCACGTCTAGTCTGGGCTTGGAAAAATACTGCCTCTTTACTTTGACACTTTGGACATGGATGATCTTCTGTTCGGGGAAGTGTTGGATCCGAAATTACATCACTTACGATGTGTGTCAGTTCACTAAAAATTTGTTAAAAAATCCACTGTATGTTAAATGTCAAATTTCTTTGACGCAACACGTAAACGGGTTTGTTTGATATTTTCTTTAACGTACTCAATTTCGTGGGTGATTTTATTCACGTAAATACAGTTGTTATCCGCAAGTTGTTTATAATCACAGTTCCTGCACTGCAATCAAAACAATTAAACAAACAAACAATAAAACAAAATTAGAACACCACCAAAACCAACTATCAATCAACAATCTAGCAAATTGTTATATGTTTGAACAACTTGGAAAAATCTTACTGCGTATAACAATTGCCTGTTTTCCTTATCCTCCCTGGGGTACAACATATTGTTGCTAAAACATGTCCAAACAAACAATTACTAATTACCCATTAAAAATTTTCAGTACATTTTAACAACAGTCGCTCACTCTTTCACCGACAACTCTGCTCTGGAGCAACCGAATGGCGAATAATATTATATAATATACCTTTCAAAATAATAATGAATGAAAAATAGTAGTAATTTAATCTATGCCTTACCACTCTGGACAAAACTTAATTCCTACAAATGCCGGTCCACTCATTTTTCCAACAAAAGAGCTGTCAAGCTAAACTAGCTAGTTTTTAAAAAAAATTGGCAAAAAAAAGAAGAATCCCTCTACAAAAAACAACCTGTTTACGGGAGAAAAATCAACAAAAGCACAACTCCAACAATCCGCTCAGGGACAGCATTTTTACGTTGTTTGTAACTTCGTAAAACTTCACATTCGCTCAAAAACGAAACCAAATGCACATACACATTATAGGTATGTATATGGTCCTCTCGCTCGGGAAGTCGAGTTGAGTGAGGTTGATGATGTGCAATGTGCACTATTGTGCATATTGTTGTGCACTAGTTTGTGTTCCTGTACTTACTTACTTATGTAATTACTTCCTGTGTATGTGAATGTGATTTTGGATTTTGTAATTACTAACACCATACCACACACAACACTCATCGTCAGCATCAGATCAGCTCAGTCAGACTGCTCAGAGAATACTCACTCCCCATGTTTCATGTAGCCGGAATGAACCAAAAAATATCCGGGAATGACGATTTTGCTGCTGTTGTGGTTGTATGTAAGTATGTGAGTATAGAGTAACCTGTGCATTTTGTGTAGTTTTATGATTGAGGAAGTTGAAACAGGTATAGCATTTTTATAAGAAGGGGAAGGGAAGGGGAAATTTAAGCAGTGTTTCATTATTCATCTATCATCGTTTTTTGTCAATAATTGGACAACTACGAGAATGTGTGCAAGTTAACTAACACACGCGAAGGAAGGACCTTAAAGACGACAACACAAATTTTTTTGCCCGTTTTTTTTAATCATCATTGAATTGAAGACATTTGACATTGCATTTGGATTTGAAAGGAGATCAGGGGAGTACAGAAAATGGCGTTTTTAGAAAAATTTCCGAGCTCGCCAAGCTACGAGGAAATTAGGCTGGAGTTTGACAAGTTTGTTGGAGGACAATCCTTGGGCCATCAATTCACTGACAAGCAGCTCAAAGAGATGACCCATTCCGGCATGTTTCTATTGCGCCACTTGCCATGCACCCGGGACGCTATATTTGATTTTGTTTCTACTGTATACGAAGATTTTGTGAAAAAGTATATGTCGCAAGCGATTGATATAATTGTGAGTAAAAAAATGTTTAAAAAGATATTATTATGTTATGGTTCATGTCATAAATGGATCGGATCGGATATAACCATGTTATATAATGTTAACTGCTTATTATCTTGTATGACCCAGAACACGTCAACCGTCAAGTATGCGGATGAAGAGGTTCAACTCCTTGAGGACATTCACAGCGCCTTTATACTCTATTTGGACTCGTGTGGACAGATATGGGCTCCGATTCTGTCCCAGTGGACACTGCAACTGCTTGGTCAAATGTCATCACAGTTTGCCACTAAAACGGTGTTTGGGCATTGTCAGAGTGTGAATGAAGTTATTCAAATTTGGATTGGGTGTAAGGCTGTACAAAGCCTACTGGATCTTACATCGCGGTCACTAACTTGTAAAGATCATGCTAACGAAGATGCATTCATTGCAGCGCTATTGGGTTAGTTTTGTTACTGTGACTGTCGTAGTTTAAACATTTACTGGCGTACCCAATTTCATTTTTGATTTTTCTAATTCGTTTGTTTCTGGTGTGCAGATACAAGTGCAACACATAGTCCTCACTTCGATTGGGTGGTAGCACATGTCGGGAATTCTTATCCACAAACCATTGTGAGTAAAGTCTTGGCCCTAGGACTTCAAAACTTTTCGTCAAATCCTCCTACCGTCTCTAAATTAAGTTCTGTTACCGGAATCCTGGGACATTTGGTAACAACCCACGCCAAGGAGGTTCAACACTCTTTTCACCAAACGTTGGAAGTACGATAGGTTACAAGCATTAACAGATTCAAATTTATGATTAAACGTAGTACAAAATATTCTGTAATAATGAAACATTTTAGGACGCATTATCCGGTTCTGGTCGGAATACGGAAACATTTTCCATTCCGTATTTACTTCAGCTGTGTTCATCCTCCGTTGCTTTGCTGGATGTTTTGATGGACAGCACATTGCCAAAAAGTTAGTTTTCTAAGCTCATCTCAGTATGCTTTGTCACAGGTCAACTTAATTAATACGTGATTTTTCAACTGGGGGCCTTTTTAGTTAAAGGGGAGGCGCTGGATAAGCTGCTATATTTGGTTCCACGATGGATACAAATGCACTTTGGTGGTCAAGATCGGGCAGTTGTGGCGCTAGTAACTCATCTCATTCTAAAAAGTACCAGGGGACCTGGAGCGATTGAAATATTGATGTGTGGATGTAAATCTTGGACTGGCAGTATTGGGCAAAAAGCACGCGTTTTATTAGGTAATTTGTAATCAATTACCAAATGCCCATTGTACTCGTATTTTACACAAAGTAGTTTACTGAATAATGAATTTGCTTTTTGATTCCAGATCACTTTACCTCAGAATTAGCAGGGTTATTGTACGAGTCTGACACGGGAAGGAAGGACATATTTAAGAACTTTCCATGTCTGTCCGCATTGAAAGAAAACCACAGCATTCTAATGAAATATTTAACAGATATGGACCCTCAAGTCTGTAGGACCGCCAAGCAGTTTGTTAAATTACTTGCGTTGTATGACGGACCGGCGATTGGTGTCTCCGCGGCGTGCCACTTCTTACGAGTTTCAACTAAGGAAAAACACCTATGGGCATTAGCAGATCTTCTTGCGGCTTTAGAGCTTAAATATTCGTCAATATTAGAAGATAGTTTGAGAATTTTAGTGGTAAAGTCGGAGTTATCATCGGGTCAGTCAAAGTACCACGGTACATTTACAGATGATCCACTGCGAATGTGGCGAAACATTCTGCGTCTAGTGAAAACTGAAGCATTAGCAGTTCACTATCCTATTCGTCATAAATTGTCTACAGTTTTGCAAGAAAATTTGATGATCTTGACTCCTATCTTGGATATCCGTAAATCGTCATTTTCAATGGAAGAAGCTAGTTTAGTAGTAGAAATAATTTCAAAGATTCCCGATCTCTCCAATAGGACGAGATTTGGTGATTTGTTGACTTTAGAAAGATACTTAGTAGACTACTTATTTCAAGTTTTGCTACGCCTCAATAACCAAAGTAAAAAAGCGACTGAAATTTATCACATTGGGCAGCTACTATCAGAACTGTCTGAAGACCAAGCAATTCAAAATGACGCACTAAGAAGCCTAGTTCAAACCTCACTGGATCCTGATAACCGGTCACTATTTATGGAGCAGGTTGTATGGTCCAAATCCTCCATGTCTGGTTTTGATGTGGATAATCTTTGTGATAATGACGAATTTCAGCCAGAGAGGTTTTCCATGTATGTTCCACTAATGAAAGAAAATCAGAAAAGGACTGCTAGTATTTCCTTGTCTCGGGCTCACTCAACAAGCCTGCATTCTGGGAAACTTGCGAAAAGTGAATTAAAGAACTGGAGCGTCTCCCCAAAAATCCAAATCAAAACGAATCCATTCGCAAAGTTTAATCTTCACTTATTTCTCAGTACATTAATTAATGTCTGTATGGCCACTCCTGGTAATGGAAGTGAGAACGGCAGCAAAGAAAACGTAAAGAATCCCCAAGTTTCTACAGAAGCCATGCGAAAAATCGCCCTTCTTTTGGTAGAAATTGTATCACCTGATGTTATGTTCAATGGTTTGCCGTGGCCTGAAGAGGAATTTTCAAAGGTACCAGTACTAACTTTCAGTGAGATAAAGTGCAGTATAAAGTACAATCTTTTTTTGTAATTTGTCTCGTAGATGCCACCTGTTATATCAACCGCTACTACGTTTAGCTTATCTCTTGATATTTGAACGCGAATGATAACTTGTGCGTAATTTTACAGGTTCAAGTGGAACGTGATCTTCAAATTCGAAGAGGATTCGAACACCACCCGTATCTCTGGGATCTGCTTGAATTAGTTGCAAATCATTGTCCATCGCTGTGTTATTGCTCTGTTCTATTACGGGCCCTTATGGCCACATTAATGGCACATTGGACATCCAGCCAGGTATTTTAACCGTTTACCTTTTATTCATGCACAAATTGCGATTTACGACTCAGAAAATCAGATAAGACACATAATACATTTTACTTACTAGGAGGCGAAAGCTAGAAGTTCTCCGGTACAACTAGAATGGACAGTGAGATTGATAAACGTAATGAAGACAGGTCAGCTCCTTCCTCCTCCTCTCTGTTATGTTGGACAGATTCTCCATGAGCTGAAAGCAAACGAAGTATTGCATCTTTTGCGTGATATTTGGGGATACATGAGAATGAATGTTCCAGTTCCTGCTTTGTTTATCAAAGAATCAGCCTCCAAAGGTTACGTTCGAAACTCTGACTTTTTAAAGGTGGACCAGGGGTTTACTGAAAAGTTGCGTCTTATATTGTTAAATAATGTGGATGCCTTGGGATATCATTATCCTAAATTTTTCCCTGTAAGTATTGTTTCCGCAACCTCTAGTAAATCCGGAAGTTCGGATAATGCAACGTGAATAAATCCACAAAAATGCATGTATGATTTTTTACCAAATCATTTGTAAGCTTATGTCTTATAAATACTTATGTCTTCGTTTTTGTATTACATCATGTAAATATATGTATTTAACTTTAATTGGATTCGATAACATAAAAACTTACCATTTTTACAACAGATATAAAATAAAACTACATAGACCATCTACTACCTCATCTTGTTAGTAACGTTTTTGTGCTAACATTTCACTTAACGTTGTGCGAATGTTCTTGTTAACTCTTGTTGCACCAATTCTTGTGCAATCCGCAATGTACACTTTAATGTAGGGTATAAACATGGCTCTGCACTGATCTGAACTGAAGCTTCAGTTTGCCCGTATTCTATGTAAATTGAAGAGGATTGATTGTATTATATTTATATGCTACATCGATAATACCGAAGGACGCTACTATCTATACTGGCTAAATTAATCTTATCAAACAATACTTACATAGTAGAACGATAGTACAATGAAAATGTAATTTACGTTACTGTCACTGTCTTCCAGTTCCTGGCATGGTTTAGACAACTGCACTGCTCCCATTTAAATATTACTAGGTATACATAAAATAGTACGACATTCGCATTCAATCGACACTTTCAGGTTCTATCTAAGTAAGCTGACTATCTACCTATAAACAATACAATTTCTCTATCTAATATTTCACCATTTATTTAGTATGATAATAGAATAGTATTATTCGAACGATATTTCGAGAAATATACATTATCCACCGCAATAACATTTTTCAATACACACACGAAAGTGCTAAACGAATTAACACTTTGAACGTTAAACTAACACCCTGTTGGACAAAGGCATTCTCCGCTACATTTATATAAGAATAATAAGCTTATTTATCAATTTTAAATATAAATGGGCCAATATTACACCTTATAAGATAAGGTTCCACAAAGGTTTAACACAATTTTAATCAATTAATCATAGTGATGTTGTACACTTGATTTCTGACTAAAGACTACAGGCTCATTTAATTTACTTTGTCCTTTTATAATAATCATACTTGTCCACTTACGATTAGTAGACTGTCTCTACAATACACGCCTATACACTACTATTCAAATTATATATTACAAGTATAAGTGGTTAAAATGCATAAACTACAAATATGCTCCTTTCTAAATTCAAACAAGTTTGCAGTTTCTCTTGCTATAATAATAATGAATTTCAAACGAATACGGACAAAGTATCGAAGTAACTATCGGCTTAAAACACTAATCGCGTAATTTACTAGACATAAATATATGTCGGTAAACTGTCTGGTTCTTCACACGTTTAGTGCTGTCAACATTTTTTCTGCATGATTAGTTCTTAGCGCGTTAAAAAATTCTTAACTCGCTTGCTCTCGACCTTTACAGGTGTTTGGTTAAAACCATTGGATTGTTGCTGAGATGCGGTGGAACCATTGCTTGAACCAGCAACAGATACCATATTTGACACATTATTACCTCTCTCCGAATTAGATGTGGGGTTTGTATCTAATGCGTCGAACTGCTGCTCGTCGTCCAAGGACGATGGTTCTTCTGTCTCTTCCTACCATATTTAAATATTCCAAATTGTTCAAAAACATTCTATGAGTATATTCCTGAATTTTTGTATTGATTTACCTTTCCATTTCCAATCACTTCAATGGGAACAACACCAGTTGCTTTTGCCACTTTATGCTCAATCAAATAGAAGATATATTCATCATACAAAAGTCGCAACAGATGAAAAGACCCGAAGCTTGCAGCACTTCTCAATGTTAGATCACGGATTACCAGAGAGCTACAAACGTCAATCAAAATTAAGGCTTATAAATTGATAACTTGTAGTGACTTACTTTACATTATTCGGGTCTGTCTGTACCTATAAAACGACCATTTGAGAAGGAAATGTCGAGCAATTCGAACAAAATTCGGTTTATCTTCATGTGGCTTCAGCAACTTGTCAACGACTTTCACTAACCACGCTCCCCATTGATCTAACGTTTGTTGCTGACTTAAAGTGTTCTTAAAATCCTGCTCAACATTAGGTACAATTTCTCCACCACACCCGCAAACCCATGATGCCTATAAATTGATAATGTATTTACATTAATATCATATAATTTTCAACTTTATACATTCAATTAACTTTATAATTCAAGTTATGTACCTGTTCTTCCACATTACGGAAATCCACACGATTGAGATCAGAAAGCATCTGCGCTATCTGATTTTGATTTTGAAGAACAGCTCTGGCCGCTTGTGCCAAATGATTGAGGGAAGTGTATCTGCGTAGTGTTTGTGCTAATGCATTGACGGCAGAAATTTTGAGAGATACAATATCTTCCGGATATCCAATCAAAGACGAAGACAGCCAGGATTCTACTACTTTCGCAAAATTACGAATCGCCTGTGTCATTGCACCTACAAAATAAAAGGATTAACTTAATACCTGGAAATCAAGCATCGCTATAAGTTATTGCACATTCCATTAACTTGCGTTAATATTGAAAGCAATTAAAATATTATTTTCATTTACTTACTAGGAATTGGCCGAAGCACATCCGGGAGTAACATCTCTGCAACGTGTTGATAAAACGCATAGTCCACTTGCTTCACGAACTCTTGCACCACGTTCATCTTGCAGATCATGATCATCTTTGCCCTAAAATGCATTGGCAGAACAATATAGGGTGAGATGGGGTAACATGAGCAACTCTCAAGTATTAGCTTATGTTACTTACTTTGGAAGGATCGTCTCGTAGTTAACACTATTTGGAGTCTCAGGGACACCATCACCGCCCCTCCAAAATGCCTTCCAGGTTACTTCAAACTGTGGCAACTGAAAGTTGGCTAAAGCTTCCATCAACGCCTAGAATCGTACAGGGATGGTATATAATCAGTAGATTAATCAAACCAAATTGTAAACGGTTATCATGAGATGTTGAATATGGAATTTATACCTACCTTGTAATGCTCACGATATAAAGTTCGAAATACAAACAGATCATTTTCTACAATTCCTTCTGGGTAACTCTCTTCTCCAGTTTCAAGCTCTGGGAAATCATCCAGTGCCCCTGATGGATCTCCCAAGAATTCCTACGAGTCGTAAAAGTGAATAAAATACTATTGCATACCACGAAATCCCATAAAGCGTGACGGAGTAAACTCCATACGATAGTGATAGTATGTAAAATATTTTAAAAAGCTCCTCACCATAAACGACGACGTGTCGCCCACTACAAATCCATTAATGACCCCATCGGCCAAATCATTTCTCGTAGATGGCTTAAAACGCTTAGCTGGGCCGCTTCCTCCCAAATGATTTCCTCCAGACGAGGCTCTTGACCCATGATGGTGACCGTTGGACGCATAATGCCCGTTCAAAAAAAAATCGTCGTCTTTCACATGAATCAATGGAGAATCTGGCTTGACCCGAATACCATAATAATGGTACTTTGAATTTCCTCTAGTTCCGAGTCGTCGAGTTCGCAATCCAAGAAACACGGAACGGATTAATTTGCCAAATGACGCTGCATTCACAGGATCAAGTTTGTGCTCAGCGCAATGGTGCAAGTAATGGTTATACAAAGTTGATCGTGGAAGGCTCACTCCCTCAGCAGTTTCATAATTATCAAGCAGCCACTGGACCTAAAAAAATTTCGACAAGGGTAAGTTAACACGAAATAAAAGTTTAAATACCTGCTATACCTGCCACCTTGCAACTCACTAGAATCTTCCTCGTGGTCACCTAATCAATAAAACCTTCGTAAAAATGCTAGAAAAGAGACGATAGCCACGCTCAGCTAGGTGGCTGCTATCACGATTAACCTATCATGTATCTGGCTGGGCACACCTATCAAACTCGAAACATCTATAACCTTTGCAAAAAAATAACCTAATCTTTCTCCCGTTAATCAGATCATCTACTGACCTTGCAAATCATGAAAAAAGTGAAAAAGCCTTTAAAACTACAGCTGTACCAAAATGAAGCAACGAAATATAGAAAGAAACTTTCACTAAGTATCATTACTGTAAGTGGACTTGTTCTGATGGAGCTTGTGGAAACACCAGCAAACATAAGTTGTTCGATGTCCGAGTCTAGGCCTTCCTGAAGAACGGACTCATTCATGCTGTTGTCGAATCCCATTGGGTCCATGTCTGACATCATTGCTGAGCAATTAGCAGTTGAGGGATAAGTCTCAACATCTTCATATTCATCCAGCATATCCGAATCCTCCTCAAAGTATTCCCGTTTGAGTGACATTTGTCGTCGAGGTCTTTGCGATGATGAAGGTAAAGGACAGAGCTCAGGAACAGTTTTCTTTCGTTTCTGAAATAGTGGGTGAAAACGGGTGCATTGTGCAAATATATAATTTCAAAGAATAAAATTAAACAAAACCGAAAGGGGTTTGCGAAATCAGAAAAACAACTGAAAGCAAAGTTGAGCAAGAGGTGATTGAGAGAACAAATCGAAGATTATGTAACATTACCAGGAGCTGACTAACCGATAACCGACAGGTTGAAGCATAAAGTACCTTCCGCCTTTTAGTCCAAACTACATCTGCACACCTACTCCTAAAACTTTGAATCACTAACTGGCAATATGTATTGTGGGCTAAATTCGACTACACCGTAATTATTTTATCTCATCAGAACTAACATGCTACGGCGGCAGGTGATTTACTTGCAGTTGTGAATGACGTGAGGCAAATTACATACTCTTGGTGTATAGAATCTAATTTTTAAATATTAATTTTTACCATTATATGGCCCTACTATGAATATTATTCTCTGAGCATCCACTTGGTAAATTGCGTAATGGAAAATGATAAATATGCCCAGGAATCTTATAGGTACCGTCACACAGTCGTATGTATGGCGAAACGTAATTAGTAATTACCTAATACGTTCAGGTAACATGGATATTATGCAAAGTGAAGTCACGCTTACAAAACGAATGAATAGAAGTCCCTTACAGTGCAGTGCAGTACCACAACTTACGTTGTTAAACTATATTCACTACCAAAGTGATCGGATTAGCACTATTATATGACAAAACAAAGCAATACTTGTTTCTAACTTAAAGGACTTTAACAGAAGACTTACTGTTGCAGGGGAGACCCGATTAGTAATATTAGCAGTTCCACCACCATCGATTGTTATATTATTGTTGTTATTGTTGTTACCATTGCTTGCGGAAGGAGATTGAACCAAAAACATTCCTCCATCCTATACATTACCCGAGAAATATAAAGTTTATATGATTCCAAAGCCATTAAGGAACACATTTGTGGTTCTCAAAAAATTTAATTAATGCATGGTGTACAGTTAACCATCTACCAAAGACTGTGAACTTGTAGATACGAAAGTAGTTTGAAAATTTGTCGAGATAAAAACATAATCAATGTGAGAACCGATTGTGAAAAGAAATTTAAAAAATAATAAATAAATGAAATCAGAGTTCGTTGCAAGTTGCAATATCAGTAAGGAAAGGTCATTCAGTGCACAATTATGTAGGAAACTTTGAAATGAAAATCTTTGCAACAGTTGATGATGTGGTGCTCCTCCAACAAATTGACATGCCAAATGGTGCTGTAGTGTGCCCAGTGTAACACAACATGCAATGAAATGAAACTTATTCTTAAATAATACAAACTCACCGTGTCATTCGTTTAAAACTGTTGAGAAAACTTATTTTTCATGCATAATGAAACCAAAGTTGCCGTCTAAAAATGATAGACTACGCTAATGAATGATACTTGTGCATACAAAATAGGATAAATGTGTCATAGCTGGTTAGTATAAGAGTGAAAAAAGTGCAGTGTGAAGAATGGCAAGCTTGATAAAAAGTCATAATATACAATACGCCATACCTGGGCATAAGTAACCCCGTTACTGGAGGTACCAGCGAAGAAATGAGTTGTACTGGTAGATCCGTACACTGTGCCCGATTCACTCACAGTGTACATAGGGTAGGATCTGTAGAAAAGGATACGATATAACTTTCACTATCTCGTTGATAATATGCTTAAGCTTACACATTTCACCCTCTGGGGCAAAGCGATATTATACGTTACCAAATAAAAGCCAAGCAAAGTCTGCGTGCATGCATTCTCGTTTATAATATGCTTAAGCTTACACATTTCACCCTCTGGGGCAAAGCGATATTATACGTTACCAAATAAAAGCCAAGCAAAGTCTGCGTGCATGCATGCGAACGCGATAAAAAAGTGAGCTAAAAACCCCGATTATGTGTTAATTATATATTAGGGGTGAAAAAAAGAGAAACCACTCTTGTTTAAGTCTGCTGATAACCATTAAGGGTTCAATTCAACCATTCACCTTAAATCATGAACTGAGCGATTAGTTGAATAATAATTAACACTCTTAGCAGAGTGAAGACTGAACATGTACAACCATGACGCAAGCTCATAATAAAGCATAAAGGAGGGGACATTCTAAAAGCTTTCCTTGCATTCATTAGAAATTATAAAAAAGGGGATTGAAACAAAAGCAAGAAATGAAGAAGTCGACTAAGGAGTCAAGAGATATGTGATACTCTTATTGCGCTTACAGTAAAAGCATAGATTACCTATCTACTAATTGTAAGTATAATCATAATTATTATATCATTTCAAGCCAAGCTAATCACATGTGACAACTTGAAATACAAAAGCAATACATTTCAATTAGCCTCCATCTTTTGTATACTTGAAACCTAGTACACATGAAAATTTTGCATCATTCTCTTTCAGAAATGGTCATTAGGTATCAACGTCAACGTATAATATAAAAATTTCATTCAGAAGTATAAAATTCAATAGTTTCAGCATCAACACAATATTGTTTACTAAAATCAAAGTGAAACATAGCTAATTGGATATTTTTTCATACATCAGCCCACTGTAAAAAGAAAAGAAAAGTAGAAACGTTTTTGTAACTTCATATATTACTTGATTTTACAAGGCATAATTAAACCATCACGAAATACGCATCCTATTTATGTTTGCCTCAGGAGATAACCGCAACGAAAATCTCACAGAAATGTTGAAATCGCAAACTCTGACAGAAACAATACAAAAGATAAAGTGTCATTCTCTTTCTAAAAATTTCAAGTTGTTACATGTTCTCTCCGTTGGTAGCTGTATATAGAGCGGAATGTTCTGTAGAGCCTTCTACATAAGACACATACGAATTTCCTCCGCTGAGTCCAGAGTCATTCCCGCTTGTTGCGTCGGCTTCCACTGCAAAAGAAAACAAGGTTTTACAAAATTAATGATTGACAAAATCTTAGGGAATATGAAAAACAATACACGTCAGTGCAGTTTATGTTTTGAAATGCTACTAGAAAAACCACCAACACCCACACACCTTCATTCATTAAATCATAAAGATCCACTAGTTGTGTAATGCTGAAAGACTGAAGGGAACTGACAACCCCAATAATTTTTGGCCGCCATTATAATTTGAAGACATTCTGCCACTGCATTATTTCTTACGGTTAACTACAACGCAGGAGTAGTAGTAAATGAATAAGCTAATAAGATACAAAATATATCATACAAGTGGTTACCCCATTTATCTGTTTGTTTCTACCCACAATTCACATATTTCACATGCATTTTTTCCACAACGCAACGCTACCTAAGTCAGAAGGGGTAAAATCTTCAAATACTTCCTAACGAGTATTCTTCCTATCTCATTAGGTTGAAAGGATGAAAAAATCTCAAACTTTCCCCTCGTCTCAATTAAATATAAAAAGTCGTATCCTCTTCTCCAAAAACTTGTACCCCGTTCGTTCGTTCAACACGAAGTAGAAAAACAGCAAACATTTGGAAAGTAATATAAAAAAGCATGTTCACTTTTGTGTTTCTCTGCTACATACATACATGTCAACATTTAACAATCTCATTGTCTGAAAATGCCACTTTGGATGCTTGAACACAAAAGGAAAAAGTAAAACAACAAACATCAACCTGAAAACAATGACAATCTCATACAGATTCTTACAGCAACTGATACCTCTTTACCAATTAATGAGCATCTTTAGGATTTGTTCTCAATCCTGCACAGAATCAGCTATACTTCTAGACATTACCTAATACTTTCCCTAGCTATTATTACATGTACTTCTAAATGTGAAGTATTGAAGGGTGTTTGTGTCAAATTCTCTGAATTTAAAATATAAGTATAAGTTACTAGGTATATACAAAAAAGTAAGCAGCTTTCTCCAAAAAGAAAGTTGATTAAGGAATGCGCAGAACCACAATGACCGCGACACGTTACTTATTGTTATGATACGATAATCCCCACACAAATGTGGTTTTCGTTGGACTTTCACCTGCATATTCTTATAGTGCCCCATGCTTAGATTTTGTATGAACAATTGAAGTCTCACTATTCCAAATTTTATATAACTGACGTGACTCTTACTTACACACTGATTGTTTCTTACAACTTACCTGTAATAGCAACATATTGTGGTGAAGAACCCACCATGCTGTTGGAGTTATTATTCCCAGGAGTGGGTGGATTTGGAGTAAGAGCTCCAGCGTCTGAAGGCGTTCCTGGAGTTCGTGGAGTTGTCGGCTGAGTTGCACCAGAGGTGATCTACATTACATGTCACATGCATCAATACAAGGAATGTAATGATTTCGGCTCTAAACCGTAACTAATTGGTATAGTAAAGAGGCTTAATGCGCGCTGCGTTGTATTCAGTGAGTCAAATAATAGATATAGTCGTCCATTTATCATTATAAGTCAGTGTTGTGCTTAATAGTCCCATTTCTCGGCATAAAAGGAAGATTGCATTATTATTATACATTACAATTAGTTTCGAGTTGTACTAACAAATACCTAATTGCACGAATACTTAAGCGTATCTCACTGTCTGTGATTTACCAATAAACTAAAAACAAAGAAAAGAATATCCCGAAAGATCAAGCGTGCAATCAACCGCCTGAATGCCGATGCTAAGGGTTTTATCCCAAAATTCTACTCAGGAGTTCACACTCATTGAGAATTTCGGTATCGCCGTGACTTTATGCACGTAGATCACATCCCACATGATCCCACCCACCGTTGCATAAGGGTCAATTAATATTGTTGTATGTTACAAGTTCATGTCGAATACCGAAATGGGATTTAACTGCTTTCAAGTTCGTGTATTGAGCGAGTAGAATTGAAGATTGCAAGAAAGATATATGTGTCGAAGCTTTAAGCCTTTGTCAGTTTAACAAAGAGCTTGTACGCCGAGCTTGGTTTGCCTGAATATAAAGGACGGGAATTATTGCTCACTCCACTCCGAAAATCCCCGATTTTGGAGCAATAGTGGGTAATCCGATCACATCGAGCATTATCACAATAAGACGCTTAGGCTTCGCCTTATAATACATATAACGCATATAACGTAAGTGTACGCTACTTTCTCAGTTTTGGTATTCAAAGAATAACAAAATACCGTTCGACATCCGGCAAAAGTTACAGGTCAAGAATAATGAAATTATCGGAGATGCATAATATATAATATAAATAATGTATACAAATCTTGCGAAACAAGACAAAAGTATGTACTGCTCGTATATTATAATATGCTAAAATTACGGACATGGGTCTAACCAGACTCTTAAAATAAAGTTAGCATGGTGTGAACCCATTTAGGAATCATTTACTAATTACTTTATCAAAGCCGCTAATGAATGATACTTTAGCATTACGGAGGGCATCGGAAATGCAAGAAACACTGAACCACGCAGTTTTATATAACTGCTTATGTATAACGTTTTAGCAATCATCGTATGCGATATAAAGCCTTTTCTTCGATTCAATAATATCACTGAAAATACCAATTTCGGAATATGCGGGATAAAAGACAACTATTGTTGAAAAATCCACCGGTACAGTACCATATAAAAGGTATTGTGTGGGGATGTGTGCGCTGAGTCGTACACTGGTGCACGTTCCTGCATGAAGTTTATGTTTACCATACCATAATCAAAGGTACACCGTACGGGCGTTGAAGATTTTTAAAGCCTTTGTGGGGCACACGTACACCCCCTCCTTGTATAATGCATGATTCTGTTTCCCTTGCTTTTGCTACAGTCAGTACTATAATATTTCATGCGAATGACTGTGAGACTCATTTGCTAGTAGGTCTTGCACGCTTGTAAAAGAATACCTTTCTTAACCTCATAATATCAGAGTGCCCCATCTACCTACATGGTTTATCAAATCATAGTGCACTGTCTGACTCAGCCTACTCATCCAGCTAATAATCCGCTGCCGGTAAATCATTACTTGCTATCACTTACATAACCAATGCCGGACTGTCGTCATAATTGATATATCTAATAAAGTGAAGCTTATTATTAGACTAGACATGATGTAGATCGGTATCAGTATCAAAAACGCATTGGGTTGGAAAATGAATGCTCGCAGTAT